>PVLD010019316.1:0-36750 GCA_004027595.1 Dinomys branickii
ACAGATGGGAAGAAGGAAAGTAGAAAAGAAAAAGACAAAAATGTATGTAGGTATATATGAATATGCATATATGCAGGAGGGCTAACATGGTTCTACTATTGTATTATATCACTTAATGCTAAGCAATAATCGATGACGGGTTATTTGATCAATCTTGTATGTCTGTATGTGTTATCCTGAACACACACTTCGAAGATATGAATATGTAAAGCAGCAACTATTGGTGTTTTTTTGTTGTTGTTTTTGCTGTTGTTGATGTTTGCCTGTTTTGTTTTTTGTCTTTGGATTTTTGGTCTTTGTGTTTTTTCTGTTGTTGAGAGGATTAATTGTCTGACTAAATTTGCATGTCTGTATATGGGTTTATATATTTACACTTCGAAGATATCAATGGATAAAGCAATAACCATTGTTGAGATCATATCACCTTGTCTATAGATTAGTTGTGATTGTACTATTTTTTATGCTAATTGGTGTCTGTTTATTAATATGTTTTTGTACTTGTATTTTTTTTAAATTAAAAAAAAGAAAATAAAGAATAGAAGGAAATAAAAAAGAAAATAAAGAATAGAAGGAAAAAAAAAGAAACTGACTTGGTAGAAATTAGGAATGGAATGTCTGCATCTAATGACTTTAGTCTGAAGTGCCGTGGATTCATGAATACAGACTGTCCTCAGTGATTGTTCCTGTTTCTCTCCAAGCAGCAGTTGCATAGTAGCATCTTTGAGAGAAAATTTTGAAAGTCATTCAGGGCAGAAGAGTGTAGAAATGCCTGGGTAAGCTTTGTTCAGGAGCAAAAGAAATAGGCCCACTTCTCTTAACATTTCTCAGCTGCTCCCGGGAAATGGTGTTGACAGGCCCTGGATGAAAAAGACTGTTTTAAGGTGTGTTAAAAAGGATTGTTGTCTGGTGTATTGTAAGCCTATAGGACTCTTGTCACATTATGTTTCCTTACATTGGCAATCAAGTGGGAGATGTGATTGGGTGTGGTTCCAGGGAGTCCTAGGCAGTCCCTGTCTGAGTTCACTCTTCCTCCTGCAGCAGAGTACTGTACAATGGGAAATTTGTAAACAACAGAAGTTTGTTTCTTAAACTTCTGGGTGCTGGGAGTCCTAAATCAAAGCACTGGAAGATCAACTTTCTGAGACTGGTCCCATTCCTCACAGACAGCCATCTCCTCAGCTTCTCAAGGTCCTTAGCCTAGTGGCAGGGGTGAGGAAGCTGTGGATGGTATCTTTTACATGAGCAAGCATCTCATTCCTGTGGTCTCCACCTTCATGAGCCAATAGCCTCCCAATACCGTCACCTGGGAATGAGGATGTCAACATATAAATGTGGGGGACACTGACATTCGGTCTGTAGCGTGACTTTAGAGCATTAAGCAGGCGTGCTGTAGGTGCCATTGCGACTACCCTCAACAGTCTTCACGTATTCATTCGCATCTTACCCTGGTGGATATTGCTGCTGCACTTGACACGGCAACCCCACCCTCTTCTTGGATTTCCTGGTCTCTCAGGACTCTGGCTGGCTTCCTTATGGAGCTCTGACTCGGACATCAGAAATGCTTTTCCTCCTCAGAAGGGCTCACTGGACCGCTTATATTTTTCACGACACATTTTCTAGGGCACAGTGAGTTTTCCCTACTTGAAAATTGATTATTTGAAAATCTTTCCCTTTTTCCTGATTTATTTTTTAGCTACTAATAATAATTGGCTATATTAAGGAGCTCTGTCTATCTGCAAGCATGATTTTCACTAAATGACTATTAAGTACAGTACAGATTGAATTTAATTGTTTGTTTTTTTAAAACAAATAGGCCCTAGTAACTCTGGAACTATATTTCCAGCATGCCCATGCTTCTGAATATTCTTTTATTTTCCTTTGTTGTTCCTTCACTGTTATTTTCTCAGTTTTTCAACAATATTATTTTCTACGTTAATGTGAATTTGGGAAACTTTTAGTTACTCTAGTGCCCAGTCACGTGTTCCTGCGGTGAGCGGGCTCCGCGTGTGCTTCACCCGTTGTTGTTCTGAGTCACCTTTTTAAAGTTTTATTTGTAGGATTTCTACACATGTTCTGAAGACGAATACTTTAAGCATGTGTAAGTCAGTGATTCCCCTGACTTTCTGATGACTTATCTTTTATTCATGGGGTGTTTTTCATACAAAGGTTTTCAATTCGTTGTATTTACATTTATCCACCACTCTGTGATTTCCGCTTTCTTAGTTCCTCTTCGAAAGCATTTTCTTCCCCAACATGCAGAAGACATCCTCATACAACTTATTTTAAAAGCTGTGAAATTTTGTTCTTCTTGCTTAGCTTGTTAATCTACCTAGAGTTTAATGTAAGGAGATAATATAGGGATATATATGTATATGTGTGTGTGTGTGTGTGTGTGTGTGTGTGTGTGTGTGTATACACATAATGTAGGGATCTGATTTATTTTCCTTATAGGAAACCAGTTTTCTCAGTATTTAATGTTAACTAGGCCTTTTTTTCCTCATTTATTTCTAATGTTTTCCTCACCTTATTTTAAACCTTTGTGTGTGCCTAATTAACTTATTGATTCTTTTTAATGAACAAATGAGATGAATGTTTGGAGCCCTCTCAAAGGACAGCCAAAGGGTATTTTTGCTGTTGATGTTAGTTCTCCTTTGCTTACTAGCAGAATAATAATACAAGCTATTTAAATGTGGACCACCCTGAATTTAATAGCCTACCTAATGAGATTATTTATCTTCTTCCTCTTTCTCCTCTTCCTCTTTTTTCTCTCCTCTTTCCCCTTCTCCTCTCCCCCTCCTATTCTTCCTCTTTTTATCCCAGTGTCCAAGTAAATCCTGGCCATCCACACTAGGAAGGAGTAACACAAAGTGTTTTACCCCAAACGGGTTACTGCATAACAGAGGGATATGTGACCTGCTTAATTTTCTGCCATTTTCAGGATGTCATTTAATTTCAAATTTTATTGTGTGATTTTGGCTATACAGAAATGGTGCATTTTCCACAAAGAAGGATAAAACTTCTGGAGTCTATCTTGAGTCTCCACAAACTTCCCTTGTATTTCTGTAAATTCTTTTAGGCTGAAATGGGATATGTCTTAAGGTACAATAGTGTCTAGGAACAGTGTTGATATTTCTCCAAGCCTACCCCTTCCTGCATGAGGGACGGTCCCAATGTGAATGTCCCAGCAGACCCATGCTGCTGTGGAGAATATTAAAATATGCCATAGCTAGTTGTTCCTGCATGGTCTCCTTGTTCTACTCTTTCTACCCATATACCAATATAGTCAACTCCGTAGTGGGTTGTGATAAATATCCAAAAATGACCCTCCTCTTCATTGTTTTCCACATTCAGCTCAGTTTCAACCTGTTGTCTACATTTCAGAATCAATTATCAAATGTTTCTGAATCAGGTGAAAAATATGATATTGTGTGTTTCCAACCATGAATCTGGTTGAAGATTACTATTTAAAAATATGTTCTTCAGTAGCATTTTGTAATTTTTAGTCATATTTTCTAAGGAGGGAAGATGCATAGCAATGTTATTTGTATCTAGCAACACTGTCTAAGTATCCCTTTAGTTCCAAAGCTTGTCTTTTGGTGATGGGAAGGGGGAGGGGAATATGAAATAAAGATGATTCAGATGTGATATGCATATGTAACAATTCCCTATGGCAAATGTAATTATTGTTATCACAAACATACACTAATAGGAAAAGAAACAGAAAAAATTGTTTAGTTTTTTAAAACAGTTCTTCTAGTAGTTTTTAAATGTAAAATAATGAGGTTTGCCAATTCTTAAAACTTTTCTTTCTCAAATCCTTTACTAATAATTTCCTTTTTTCCTCTTTTTTTTTTTTTTTTTTTACTGGTTTGCATGTTAGTTTTTTACTGGTTAGGACTTTGAATACAGTGTTTTATAGTCGAAATGATAATGAGAATTATTTTTCGTAATTAGCAGAAATGCTATAATTTTCACCATTAAACTTGACTTTACCGTTGTGAATAAATTTACAGTTAGGTTATTTTCTTCTATCTAAAATTTACGAAGTTCCTATCATAAATAAGTGTTGAGTTTTGCTGGGCCCTTCATCAGCACCCAGAATTATACTCACATAGTTTGCTCCTTTAACTTGGAACTATGGCAAATCACAAGGGTACATTGTCTCATGCTGAATCATTCTTGTATTTCTGGAGTAGATCCTTACTTCATCACGCTATGTTAAAGTTTTACCTTTTGTTTAAACAACCGTGAATTTCATGCACCAGTATTCGCTATTCCTTTGTAGCTTGTGCCCGCATTGTATTACCATCCATTGGTGTGTGGACTTTCCCAGTTTCTCCATCTGGGGACACATTCTCCCTCTTCCAGCTCCTGCTCCTCCTATCTTGTCTCACTTCTGTTTAATATTCACAATTTGCCTTAGAAATCATATCCAGGACGTTCACTATCTCTACCTGGGGGAACCAAGTGTCCTCCATTCTTTTACTTTTCCGGTGACACACACACAAATTACAGTGGAGCCCTGAAATCCATGGGGGTTACATTCCTAGAGCACCTGAGAATTGGGAAAACCTGCAAATTTCAGATCTGGTCAGAAGAATGCCTGCAAACGCTTATTGTGCTACTGCAGCATAATTTTTTAGTTTCCAGAACAAATCATGTAATTCAACCTTCTCCTGGCATATCTTAAACTTATTCTGGCACTACTTAGAAGTGCTAGAAGGCTTAAAAGGTGCGGGGCATTTTGGTGGCATCTTAGCAAACCTAGAGGTTTAAGAAAAACAAAATCAAGACCACTTGAAATAGCCAAATGCAGTACAGCAACCTGTTTTGATGTGGTGATGATCATGTATCTGCTTTAGATGGGTTAACAGGGCAGCAGCCAGTGAGCAGCAAGGGGAACTGAATAATGCTCTCAGACTGGCGACTTGCAAACCAAACACCTGCCAAAGAAGCAGTTGCAAAGGATAGCTGAAGTTTTCTTGAAATTATGAACTGCTGCTTCGCATGGTATGCTGTACATGTACGTGGCAAGTTGTACTTCAAATGAGGTCTTTTTATTTGTTCAAATCTCACACTTACAAAGCGCGTGGTTATGTGTGCACATGCACGTATGCTTATATGTATGTATGGGCATGCTTGTGCACGTTTGTGTGTGTGTATAATTACAAACAGTGGGAATCGTTAAAGATATTTTGTGTTCAGAGGTGATTCTGTGCTTTTTAGTTCCTACTTAGCTTACAGATAGACCTTGAAGAAACACCTTAAAATAAGTACAAAACATTTGAATGCCCTCTTGTTCAAATTTGAAATTTTTGTCCACATCCCTAATTAAAGTTTTCTTGGGGGTGCAAGTTCTTATTTGGGGCAGGGAAGAGAATAAAACTCAAAAGAAAGAAGTGTATAAAAAACATTTTCATAGGACTTAGATTAATCCATGTTTTCTCAAATGTATTTGTTAAAATAGCTATCTTTTAAAATATGCTATCAAAAGTGATTCAGCACTTAAATAATTTGGAGAAATTTGGCATGTGCTACTGTCATGGTAGCATTAGCATATGAAAAAAGTGAGAAATCTTACAGTAAAAAGTCATATCTCAAAGCCTAATGGACATAGGGTAGACCCTTTGTGTGAGACAGAACTAACTGTTGTCACCAGCTCAAGAAGCTGGAACCTCCCATGCAGCTCTGCTGAAACAACAGAACTTGCCAAATGCAAATTAGGATGCCGTGGGTAAAGCAGGTAGCATGTAGTGCAGACAGAAAGTGTGGCTTTAGGGAGCCAGGGAGAAAACTGAGCTCCCATGACGAGTCCGAGCAATGCTGTGTAGGCTCATTGAGTACATATCATCTCATTACAATTTCTGTAAAAATTTTATTTTACGAAGGGGTGCTTTCATTGAAATAAGTAAGGAAAATATATTAGCTTCTTTAAACTGTATTTTACTACTTTTGATCATTAACAAACATTTATCTTTGATGCAATCATAAGATTGTGAGGTGTGATCAAAATATATGATGACTGTTTACATTTTTAAAAAGCAATTTCTTTAAAAGACATATTGCCGTGAACACCCTTCAGCGTCTTCCCTCTCGCTTCCAACACACTTCTCCCATCACTTGTGCTACCTTCTTGAGCAGTCTGGGAATCCTTTTTAGTGTCTTTATTAAGTGTGATCAAAAATAAAATCAAGGCTGATTCTGTGTGCCATCCAACCAAAAGGCACGCTGGTCACATCATTACAGTGTGTCCTTATCCAGCTTATTCACTGCGTCTGGCACCATGCAATTTCTGATTTCCTCAAAGTCATAATGACCTGGAAAATTAAACATCTAGATTCCATTCAGGACATCGAGTCTGCTACCATAGAGCAACTAAAGATACTCAAAAATGAGGACTTCCAGAAACACTTTAGAAAGTGAAAGTCCTATGGGATAAGTGTATTCACAGCTGAAAGTATTTAAAGGGGGATTAATGGCAATGTCCTTTGCTGAAATAGATGTTTAAAATTTAAATATTCAGTGTACATTTCCATCACACCTAATATATGCAGGTATATAAATATAAATCTGTGTGCAAATACTGAACATATATACAAATATAAGATTACATTTGGAACAGCCTTATGTAAATCTTACTTTGTAGCTGATTCTTTATATAGTTTCCAGGAACCCTCTCTATTACCCAGTTCTTCAAATTTTCTGCTTATGTATAATGCTAAAAATAATTTAAAATGATGATATAAGCATTTGCTTTTGTGATAATATATTCACATCTTCTTTAACAGACACAATATAAAAAGTCACCTATTTTTTCTCTTTCTTACCCTTTCTTCAAAACACTTTTCAGTACAGCATGCACACGTTTTTTTGGGGGGGGGTGGGGATTACTGTCTGTATGTATTTCTATCTTTCCTTAATGGATTGAAAGCTTTCTAAGGTCAGAGATATTGCTTCTTTTGTTTTCACTTGTACCTTACTATATAGTAAAAAAAAAATCAATAAATGTTTGAATTAATAAAATAACATGAATCTCTCATGTATGGTTGATTAGTCTTAGATTTAAGAATATGCACCAAAGTCCATATTTTAAGAATACAGTCAACAGTAGTGTTCCAAAAAGAAGTGTCTTTAAATTGTACCTCTCAAATTGCTGCATCTGGTAAACAAATTAAAAAGAATTTTAACATTGTAGACTTTCTTCGAGTTCAAGCAGCATTACAAACTGCTGAATAACCAGTCTGATTTCAGTATCATTTTTATTTGTTTTAAAACTTTAAACTTAATTTAAATCTTAAGATATCAGATAAGCAATCTTTAAGGAAGAAATTATGATCAAAGTGACAAAGATTAGTCTCCTCCACTCTGGAGAAATGCCCTATGAATAAAAACAAACAAACAAACAAAAAAACAGACAAACAAAACTTTCAATCCTTTGATAAAAATTTGCCCGTAATAGGCTACAGACTCTTACCTATGAGGAAATTTAGCCCTGGAAGAGGAGTAGGCTAAAGTGAAAATTTTGCATTTCTGCTGTTCGAACAGTAGATGAAAAAGTAATTGCCAGTAGAAGCTTTTAATTGCATGCAGATTGGCTTTTCTTTTTTGCTTCAGTCCTTTCTACTCAAGTGCTAGGGAACGGGAAGTGTTACCTCCATGCTCACACCCGAGGTCTGCTTCCACTTAGCTGGCCAAGAGGTTTTGCCTTCATTCCAAAGCTGCCACCCCTGCAAATCCGCTGTAAGATGACATGGGTGTAAGTGGCTCCAAATACCAGCAGTAACTTTCTGCCGTCTGCTCTGTGCTGGCTGGAGTGGCAGCTCTTGGCACTGCTGCAGCAGCTCTCCAGGCCTCTTCCCAATCCTCCCATGGAGCAAGGAGCGAAGAGGAGGTGGAGTGGCCTCCAGAGCAGAGCTATGAGCTAGGTGTGCACTGCAGTTGATCTAATGAAGCAAAATGGTCAGAGTTTAGGAAGGAATGTGGGGACCACTTTCCCCCCAGAGTCTCCTCCCCTTTGGACAACATCACTCAGACCCGATGAAGGATGCAGGATGTGGAGTGAGAGAAAACCCAGCTCTGTGAAGGGGTCTACTTCAGGAGGCAGAGGGAAGTCCTCAAGGGGCAGAAATCAAAATGAGTTGGAGGGGGACCAATGCTTCAGCAGAGTCAATGGCCATTATTTCTATAAAAATATAGACCTTAGTCGCTCACAGACTGCCCCTTCCAAGAAAAAAAAAGTTCAGAAATAGCTGAGTCGTGAGTATAAGAAAGCCCAAATGGCCAAGGAGTCTGCAGGAAATGGCTTTTCCTTAAGCCACGTCAACCTCGGAATCCATTCTCCCTTTGCCCACGTTATACCTGAGCGCTGGCTTCACCATCACCCTCTGTACTGTGTTCCCAGACACTAAGCCCCGTTGCAGACCCAGCCACTTCCTGCTTTCTCTTCTGCCTTGCACAATTTGGTATCCAATTGTGCTGATCCTCTTATGTAGTCACTATATAAAAATCGTTCCTTCTGAGAAATATATTTCTGAGGGGAACATATTCTGAGGGAAAACATATTTGGACAATTCGTATTTTGCAGTCTATTCCATGTGCTCTTGTGATGTGAGTTGGGCAAGTGCCTCTACTGAGTCTTTGCACACACTGGCCCAACACACCCTATATGTACAGGAATCTGTGCATACAGAAGAGATAGTCTGATAGGATTTTGAGCTCATAGGTTACAGTAGCACACTTTGCCTCTGAACCAGCGCCCTGGGCACTAAGGAACAGATTCAGTGAAGCCCACATATCTCCTTTTGCAAGCTGGGAAAATAAGGCTAAGTCACCTAGTATAAAGAATTGGAAGGAGCTTGTATCCTTATATGGATGTCCCTCAGATCCTGCTATGGCACAATAGAGGAAATAACATAAATCAACAAGGTCTAGGAAGAAAATTGGAGGCACAATAAAAATGGCAACAGTGACTCATGAGTCGGGTAGCTCCAAATAAGATGTGGCTCAGGCACTATTCTGAGGAAGCTCATTGGGAGAGCTTTTATAGGGCAGACCCAGAAGAAGCACAGGAGATACGTGATTGGTACAGTTACAGAGGACCTCATTTGGTTCGTCACATTGGGGAATCCCTAGCTAAGTGACTAGAGAATCCCTGGCTACTTCTGATTGGTTGAGCTTTTCTTTAGGCATTTACAAGGAAAAGCTTAAGTCAGAGATTGTTTGTGTTTCCCAGCCAAGCGAGTGGAGGTTGCTTACAAGGTCAAAATGCTGTTGACTGCTCAGGGTTTCTTTAGGCCAGGGGTCCATTTAAATGTGCTATAAAAGTTCTGAGTCCAGTAAATAAGTAGATGATGGCAAAGTGAAAGGTTGCAACACATCAAAGCAGAGAAAATATTTTGACCTCTCATTCTACAAACAGCTTTTGTAAGTAAATATGAAAACAAACAATCCATTCTTTAAAAGGAGAAAACAAAGGGCATAGAAAGATAACTCACAGAAGATGTGTGAACCCATGAGATGGTGCTCAATTTCCTTGTCAGCAAAGTAATTAAAACCACAATAAAGTGTTTTATCCCAACAGATCAAGGGAAAAGTTAAAGGGCTGATAATCTTGACTATTGATTAAATGTAGGGAAACATCACATTCATAACTCTTGGTGGACTTTTTCTTATCCCAACCTCTTTGGAGAGCAATTTGGGCAACTGAACCACATTTTTAAAGTAAATACTCTTCATCTCAATGTGCTCAGCATAATTCCCAGATGATCCGCAGATGCCTGACTTCTGTGTACATTTTCTGCATTATCCCCTTCTGTTAGTGTGAGCAAGGCCTTTGTTCATGACTGAGAGCCAGTCCCTTGATTAGATTGCATCGCATGGAAAAGATGAAGGAATCTTGCAGATGTCATTAAGCATCTGTACCAGTTGATTTTTATTTAATCCACAAGGTGTTTTCCTAGGTGGTCTTATTTTAATCAGATGAAAGCTCTCCAAAGAGAGACCAGGTCTTTCTAAAGGGAGAACTTTTCCTGCTGACCTTGAACTGCCTGTTGTGGAAGAATCTATGAAGCGACCATGTGGTAAGGACTTTTGGGTCTCTAGGAGAGTGCTCACCCCTGGGTGCCAGTATGAATGCAGGGACCACATTTCTGCTGCTACAGAACTTAATTCTTCTAACAACCATGTACATATGGAAGACGACTAAGCTCTAAAAAAGGAATACAGCCCACCCAAGAACTGGACCATAGTCTTATGACACCCCAAGCCAAGAACACCAACAAGATTCCTGCTTCGCAGAAACTGAGATCATAAATTACATTGCTCAGAGACATTGTGTTTATGATGATTTGTTAGAGTAATAGGTGACTAAAGCTTCTAGAAAGATAACACAAAAATAGTCTGACAACTACAGCATCACATGTACAACTGCTTCTTTAAAAATAATTTACAATAATGTAATCTTTCAGTCAGTCTAATTTAGAAGCAATTTCAGGCTCTAACTTGTTAGGACTGCCTCACTTGGTTAATTTTTTCCTACTTGAAGGAATCTCAATATGGCAAGAATAATATGCTTTGAAATTAAAATAGTTTTTTGTATCTGTGTGCACATGCATGTCTTAGTGGAATTATTTAACTAAAGGAGACCCAAAAGTAAAACTCTCTAAACAACTAAAGTGAATGCAGTACTTTGTTGTGACTGAGAACCTGAAATTTATTTTATTAAAAAGAAGGAGCTCCTGTTCTTTCTGCAGAAGCTCTGGGGGCTTCACTTTTATTTCAAACAGTTGTTTATGGGAGCACCAGCTCATTGGCTGTTTAAAAAGTAACAGAGCTAGGTCTTAATGCTTTCAAATGTGGTTGCTTAAATTATTCTTTCTGTGGAAAACTAAATCCAAGATGGCAGCTGCTGAGACTAAATATGCTTCTGGGGTTTCTTAAGACTGAATGTATAAATTACTGCTTGTGTAATGTGCAGTTTAATGAATTCCACTCATGTATGATTCATACCAGTGATTCTTTCATGCACTGAAAACCCCTAATAGCTTTCACTTACTCCTGAAACTTA
The DNA here is from genome assembly GCA_004027595.1 of Dinomys branickii. Taxonomy (NCBI): domain Eukaryota; kingdom Metazoa; phylum Chordata; class Mammalia; order Rodentia; family Dinomyidae; genus Dinomys; species Dinomys branickii. Next base: position 11,066 of record PVLD010019316.1, read on the forward strand.
TCATTGGGTTATAAATTAATTATTTGCATATTTAAAACCAAAATTTTAGTTACCATAGCCCCACCTTATCCACCTGGGATATGTTCTAAGACTCCAGTTGAGTGCTTGAAATCACACGGAGTACCAAACCCTATGCATAAGCACTGTCTTGTTGCAGCAGTCAACCCGATAACTAAGTAACCAAGGATACACACACCTGGCCACTCCCCAGTGACCAACAGGTGGGTAGTATATTCCGTGTGAATACTCAGGGGAAAGTGATCATGCATTTCCCAGGCAGGGAGAGGCAGGAAACCTCTAACTTTCATCACACTTCTCACAATGGTGTGTAGCTTAAATGTATGAATTATTTATCTGTGGAATTTTCCATTTGAAATTTGTGGACTGCAGTTTCCTGCAGGTGACTAGAACTTCAGAAAGAACTCATGGATAAAGGGGACTACTGTGGAGCTAACTGTACAATGAATGCAGTGTCTGGTTCTTTTGACCAGCCTATTAAAATTTGGTATGGGTTTTTCTTCTTTTTTGTGTGTCTGAGAAGGGTCTTGCACCAGAGGACAAAAAAATGTTGGTGAGTGAAAGAACAGAGAAAGGAATGAATTAGAAACAAGTCTCTGTTAATGCAAAAATGCTAATTTTTAATACATTTTCCTTTTAATCTCATGAATGTAGGAATACTATCATGTCAGTTTAATAGAATCCAGTTGACATGGGAAAATGTTAGGTACGCTAAAACCTTCCTATTTCTGCATCACCATTCTCAGAACTCTACAGGAATCAGCTCACTCTGTCTTCCCGAGAGTGCAGTACTTCCACTGTCCCCATTATACCAATGAGGACGCTGAGGTACAAAGTAAGCATTAATCAGCTTCCCTGTCTGGCTAGGCAAGTAGAGCTGCAGGTAGGGTTTGAACCAGGCAGACCTACCTTCCTAAGTACCAGCAATTTTGCCTGTATCCGTCTGACCTTAAATCCATCCACTGTAACTTCAGGAGAATGCGCCACCTTACAAGCTGATAAGATGCTTTAAATTGAAATAACAATAATTACTTTTTCATATAGGAAAATATAAGTGGAGAAGAAGACAGTGAGAAAGGCCGTGAGAAGGAGTTAAGTCAGTGTCAGCAACAATAGGAAAGTAGTTTTTTATATTTTATTAGTATATGTTTGTATTACACACAGTAGTATTCATTTTAGTGAGTTGGCACATGTATGTAACATAAAGGGATTGAAACTGATAGAGATTTTTTTAAAACAGAAGGTAGTTATAATGAAGCCTTGAATTGATCAATATGAGGGAGATTCACAAATATAATTTCAGGTCAAAAAGCAATAATTTTGAAAGTAAATTACACAACACTCTTCCTCAGTTGGGTGGTGATTGCTAAGGGTGTGCGCTGTCTTCTCTGGCAGCATAGCTTCTATCATAGGGCTCCTTTAACCACAGCTTCTAGTGGGGGAGAGGGACCTCTTTGGGCTAATTAGCCCTGGATCTTTCTGGGGTAATAGCCACATTAACTGACCATTTCCATGTTGCGTAGATGTGAGAGAGTCTTCCAAAGTTCAGGGAATTTTCCGATGACTAGTGATATCATTAGGAATTGTAACTTTTTAATGGAACTTACTGTAAACATTGTAGTGCGTGTTTTTAAGCATTAATTCTCACCACCTCCCTGGCCCACTTGCCCAGGGTAGTAGGCAGTTAACTTCCTAGCCCCCATTACCATGGGGGCTTATGTCCCACTTATGATTTAAAATCAAAGTGTCCTCATTCATTCTAGAGATCTCATTTACAAAGTGGGAAAAGATCTAGACTTTCCACATGGTGATCTGTGCTTTTGATGTTTGATTTTCCCCAATCTCTCCTTTGTTTAAATCCCGTAGTAGTAAGAGCCAACACTGGATTTTCCTTTGGAATGCATACAGTCTGCTCTGCTCATCTCTCCCTCCTGTGCCAGGACAGTTCCCAGCCATGGGAACTACTAACCCCTCCTCTTCTCCTACAGCGGCTTGGCTTCTTTGCAGAAGGGCTTGGTTAGAGTGTTGTTTCTTTTTCCTTTTGAAAACACAGCTTTGAAACACAGCCTTTCTTGATACAGAACTTTGCTTGTGGAATTATTATATGTGTAATCAGAAGGATACACACACCCGACCGTTTCCTGAAGAACACGCTGCCAAGGGAGTTCACAATTACTCCTATTTATTGGCACCCACTTGTCCATTTGGAGAGTCTTACCACTGTTCAGAGGCGTTTTCAGGCATTAAGTACTTTCCATTTGAAAATGATGCATAAACGGACTCTTTGCCTGCTTTTGCTTGTTTGCAAAATGGATTCCAAGTTGAAAGCAGACATATTCTTGATCTGAGTCGTTCACAGGATGGCACGTGCCTCAGGCTCCACCACGCCACACCAGAAGGATACTATCTACTGAAAGATTGTCTCTTTCCCTGTCCTGCAACAGGCTAGAACTCATTTCTACAGCAACAGAACCCTACTTGAATTAATTAAATGCTGGGTCACTGTTTATTTAGAGTATGGTCTGATGATAAGAGCACTTTGACCCTCTTGTACCTGGGGGGTAAGAGCTGGAGTCATCCTGAGTTTCTCATATACAGTAATTCTCCCAGCTAAATCTATATGGGTCAAATAAATACAGTTTGCCATTTCTCTCACCTTATGCCTTCAATTTTCTTCATAATACTTTCTGATTGGTAGTTGATGTAGTTGTAGGGGTGCTACAAATGTCTAAAGATGAATGGGAACCTAGGCATTACTAGATTTTTGGAAAATGGAAAAACGTAAGTCCACAAACTAGAATATGTACATAAATAATCTAAGAAACTCTGTACAAGGCCTTTGGCCTTCCTCTAAAACAAATTCTTGACTTATGAAAATACATATAACTAGTTTACTTTTTGCTAGTGAAGCATGTCTAAAATATACTAGAGATATCTGAAATGCAAACAACTAAGCAGGAGCAGTCCATTTTTCTCTCCTTCACCTGCCTTGTCCATTTCATCAGGGTCAAGTCTGGCTGGGTCTGCGAGTAAGCCAGCAGGTACTATCCTGGTGACAAGCCCATGTATCTATGCTGGATTGCAACTCACTTAGTATTGTCTTTGCAGACTTTGGAATATCTCTCAGCTATGGTACTGGTTACAGTGGAAAGAGAGAACGATTCTAATCAGACAAAATAAAGATTTCCATTTGTGAGCTCAAACATTGGATCTGTCATCTTTCATCAGTAGAAAAATTAAAGGAAATCAAATACTTTATTTTGTTTTAACCACCCAGCGAAAGGAAAAGAGTAGAGTGTGGGAAATGAATATGTCTGACTCAGTCTCGAGGCCCCTCCCCCTGGGTGTGTAGGTAAGCAGAGCAGGGAAATTACTTTTCCATCTTGTTTGGCCCCAACTTCTCAACTAAGTGAGGAGAGAGGGAATCATTTGATAAGATTTGGAAAACAGCATCTGTTTTTCTTAGCATTTCTGGATGAATTTATCAGGCATCCTGTAATTTACACTTTCTGTTGGAAAGTCTAATGCCCTCCACACACATGAAGCCTTTGGGTGTTAGTCAGAAACTGTGCATCACCTGTACTGTCAGAAGGCACCATGTTTGAAGTCTAGGATAAAAATCATCTGAAATGTTCGCTTGTTTCCTCTGTGGAAAAAGTGGCACTCAGTACCTACATAATTGTTTCCTTCCTTGCAACTAAACATTGATATTTAGACACTTCCACTTACAGATCTGTACAATTCAAAGGTTATTCTTATTTTTACAAGTTCAGTTTGGCCATGTAAATGGAGCTTACTGGATGCCAAGTATTATGCAGGGGTGAGGAATACAAAGATATCTAAGAGGTCTTTTTCTGAGCAAAATAAATCCAATTATCAAATGTAAAGCCCAAGTGTAGATAAACATTGCTAATACACCCAACTGAGGGCATATTGTTGTAAAGATGAGTTATAAGGTTTACCTAATCCTCTTCTCTGTGAAAAGGATTCCACTACTTACTTTACACGCGAGGAAACTCAGGCAAGTCACGTGACTCATGTAACTGTGGTCAGACCCACCCTGAAATGATATAGGAGAGTGAAGTGAGTGTGCAGACATTTAAACACTGTGTGTTATGGAGCAAAGAAGAGGCCTACTTGTCCCCAGCCCGTCTCAGGAAGTGGGACTCCAGATAAAGGGCCATGAGCTTCTACTTTTCAAAGAGATGACATTGTGAATGGTGTTTAAGGAGTGAAAAGGAGGCTAATTGATGAAGAAGGAAAGGACCCTACCAATGAGAGTGTGCAGCTCAGCAAAGGCCTTGAATTGAGCAATGACACTTTGGCGGATGGGAGGCATTGCAAGAGGTGGGAAAGGAACTCTATTCCAGGGACCTGAGTAATGACACACACCTTGGACAGTGATCATGGTGCTAGAGATGGCTGTGGGGCGGTAACTCAGAGGAGCCTCTCTGTGTTCCACAGCCTAGCTGTAGGCCCTCCCTGCATGAGCATTCAAGTGGATGTGTGCCCTGACTTGGAGGAACTAGAGGGCTGATCACTAAATGCAAGGCAGAAAGGAAGAGAGCTTGAAGTTAAGGATCTGTGCAAGATGAATGAATAGGGCTCTGTATCTGTTGCCAGTACCATGAATTTTTCTTGCAGTAATGATTTTAGAAAAACCAATGAAGCAGCTCTGCGGAGCTTCATTGCTTAGTATACAATTGCAAACAGCACATTTATAACATTGATTTACAACATTGGCCACCTTCTTGCATAACATACAGATAGTTGATCTTTATAAGTCTCTTAATGAACAGTGACAAAGACATAACAGACTGTTTTCATCAACATTTATGAAGGTTCCCTTTGCCAAGCTATTGGGTCAAAATATTCCATAGAATAAAGTGGAAGTTTCTTTACTCCAATTTCATCTCTGACTCTAGAGAGAAATGGTGCTGCCACCAGAATATGCACCAGAAATAAGAGGTAAAGGATCTGTGAAATCCATATAATAACCATGTGTTAATAGTCTATCTGGCAAACATCTACACTGGGCCTCTGCATGGTGGAGTGTGTTTATCTTGACCTGCAACACTAACAAGTGTTTGTCACCTTAAAGTTGTACATGTAATGGTTGTCTATCATTAGTAGGGCACCCTGAAGGTGAAAACAAGTAGGTTCCAGAATATTTTAAAGATATATCCCACTAGCCATCATGGTAGTGATTCTAGATTTCAATAGGGTTTGGAGTCTGTCTGAGTAATCTTCATTCTGCCTGCCCTGTGAATTCATCTGAATGTTAATACATCCTCATGCTTTAGTGAAAAGGAAAGAAGGGAGAAGTTTGAGACAGCAGGTCTGGGTTCTAGATCTGACTCAACTTCAAATCAAGTACTTCCCTATAAAATATGGCTTATTTTCTTGTTTTTGAATTTGAATGTCTAAGAGTACAAGATTATATTTTCTCGCCTGTTCTACTACCTACCACAGACTTTTGCACTCAGCTCAGAGCCAGGTCATTTTGATTAAAACCAGTCACAAACAACCCCAACCACTGTCATCACAATTTCCTGTTACATTAATTTACCTGAATTTTTAAATTTTCGGGTCAAGTCCATTGCATTGTGATGGTTATTCTCTCCTCACAAATATACTAGTTAAAACAGACCCAGGCCAACGCAAAAAGACAAACACTATCCTTGAAATTATTCCCATCAACTTTTTCACCAATGTTTTATTGAATTGTTTACAATGAAAAAAGGCTACAAACCCACTGCTGAAATTGAAAGACCAATGTGTTTCCTAACTTTAGAAACAAGCCCAAATCTATTGTCATGACTTCCTGTGCAGTTTAGTTGACCTCATCCAAAACTTAGCTACAAAGCTATTCCTGGTAAACTTTTTTTCTAAAGTAAAAGAACAAAAACATTAACAAACAGACACAAAGTAGCACAAGAACAGCATGATCAAAACTGAATTACAGACAAGATGACAGGGAATTAACAATGGTTAATTAACAATGGTTGCTGTATTACATATTGATAACTTCAAAGTGTATGTTCAGGATAACGCATATAGACATACAAGATTGAAACAATAAAGCGACATGAGAAATAGTGCAACCATGTCAGGCACCCTGCATATACACACATACACACACAGCTATCCCTTTCTTCCTTTTCTCCTTCCCCTCATCCCAGTTGCTCTTTACTTTTGAGCAGTTTTCTTTCCTACCTCCTTATTTATATTCCCACTTTCAGGTTCTTACATTAGTGATACAATATGTTGCTTGCACATGCACATCTGATTTATTTCACTTATAAGTATGGTCTCTAATCCCTGGTAAACTTGACATGAAATAAAAACAGAAAGATTTTCAAAGACCTCGGTTTATTTTTCGTCATTGTTTAATTCTACATATTTTAGAGATAAGTCAATAAAATTTTACATTTATTGTGCATGATTATTCAAAATAAAAACTTTAATTCTTCAAAGATCTGTAAAATATAAAGGCATTTTAAAAGAAATAAATTAACATGTAAGTTTACACCTTAAATATTGCCACATGCAACACTAAGGGGGAGCTTACCTCCTGGATGTTTTTCTACATATGCATGTATTTATACTGGACTAGCTGTCTTATTCCACTACGCAATGCTTTGCTGGAATACAGCTGACTTGGGACGCAAAGGACATATATATTTTTTGTCCTTTGATGGGCCCACTGTAAAATACTACTGGATTCTACCCATTTCTTCAGCATTTTAGGTTATTTTTTTCTTATTGTCTCTAAAAACAATAATGATCCTAAGAAAACTCGTATTGTGAAGGAAAGTATTGTCACAAGTTTGATCAATAAAATTTTTGTGACTTCCAGAGCTAAATAAAACTTTTCCAAGAAAATTTTTCTACATTTTAGAAAAGCATGCTTAACATGTAGATACTTTGTAATTAGCAGGGAACAGAAGGAAGAGCACCAGCATTTATGGAACATGTATGATGTGCCACACTTTCTGATAATTTAAATGTGCTTTTTAAATTCATACATATATCTCAAAGAGTTTGATGTTATCCTCTCTTCAGTTGAGAAACTAAGTTTCCATGTTTCAATAGTTTGCTCAAAGTCATGCTGCTAAAAAACTGAAGGGATGTATTTGAACCTCAGCGTTCTCTGATTTCAAAGTCTGTGGTTGTTGCACTAAAGAAAATTGTTTAATGGCTTTGTTCTCCTGGCTACCAAAAAGTAGTGTTTATTGATGGCTAAAAATATGTAGAGACTAAGGAAGCATATGGCATGGAAAGTTAATGACATCAGTAATTCTTCCCTCAGAATAACTATGAATTATCTGAGATATATGTTTCTGTTTTTAAATTTGTGTCCTCTGTCTGTTTTAGTCATTTTCCTGCCACTGGGACACAACACCTGGCCCCCACAAAGTCCAGGAGGAGCGGTTTATTTTGACTGAGAGTTCAGTCCATGGTCTGCTGATTCCAAGGTAGAAACAGCTTGGTGGAGGCCATGGCAGCCAGAAAAGAGGGAAGGAAGGCTGAGGGCTACAGTACAGTACCCCCAGCACACCCCAGGGACCCACGCCCAGCCAGACCTGCCTTCGAGCAGCAGATGGGCTGTAGCACCCCGACTCAATCACCTTCCAAAGGTCCCACCTCTGAATGCATGAAGACTCATGGGAACATTCTAGATGTAAACCCGAACAACAACTGGGCTAAGACCCACGTGTGTATTTTATTGCTTTCATTCACTTTCTCTCCTTCTTTCCTTCTCTCCTTCTCCCCTTCTCTCCTTTCCTGCTTTCCTCTATTTCTTGTTTCTGTGTTTAGTGGAGCTGTTATATGTACACCATTTTGCAATTTAAGCTTTCTTTTGCTTGGTGGTTTACTTTCATGAGTCTTAAGCTTCTTTCTATAAGCCAGTGTGGCGTTATTCATCATAGTTAACTAGCTCCTAAGAAATACATATTTGAGATCATTATAAACAATGTTAATGTAATTTTAGTATATTTATGCATGTTTACAAGCATTTTTGAAAGATAAATTACCAAAACAAAACATTTTTGAGACTAAAAAAATAGGAACACGTGCAATTATAAATAAGCTTATAACTCTACGTTCCAAAATGTTTTACCAACCTATACTACCATGGCATTGTATGAGAGGACTCTTCCTGAATAGTTATTGTCAACAAGTTCCTCTGCTTTTACCTGGGAGGACTCTGAGACTAAGTCTAAGGGTTTGTTAGCTCAATTATGTACTAAATATGTAAAAAAGGAGAATCATCATTATAGGTAGACAACATTTCAATGCCATATACTATTCTAAAGAATTTTAATCCTCATGACTCTGTGATTTAGGTACAATTACTAGTCCAAGTTTGCAGATAGGGAAATTGAGGCACAGAGAGACTTTCTTTGGTCAACACATCCAGTGAAGGACCAGTGACATTCAGAAATGTGCAATATGGCCCAGGTCTATGCACCTAAACTGTATTTGTATTTCTGGTTGTAATTATTTCCCACAAAGTCAGTTGGTTCCAAGAGCTATTTCTAAGGCATCAAACAAAATCCAGTAAAATGTCATGACCATATAAAGTCTGTATGTAAATCCAGTGTAGCAAAAGAGCTGATCAGAGATGTCTTAGTTACTTTTCTCTTGTTGCTGAGACAAAATACCCAAAACTGAAAGTTAAGAAGCAAAGGTTTATTTAGCTCATTCATAGTTTGTGGAAGTTTCAGTCAATAATCAGCTGGCTCCAAGGCAGAGTGGCAGGGCATAGGGCAACAGTTCAAGGTGGCAGAAGGGCAGTGTAGCACTCACACCATCTCTATGCCCGCCTCTTGCACAGGATGAGGGTGTTTACAAAGTGAAGACCCTGGCCCCCTGCTGAGTTAAACTTCTAAGTTTCTCAAGTTGGCACAACGTATCAACCATTGCCCGAGATTTTCAGTTAAAATAACCCAAAACGTTTATTACTATGGTGTGTGTGTGTGTGAACTTGGAAGACTGGCACTCGGAACACAAGGAGAACACCGCAATGTCGGCATGTGCTTTGTGTGCTAGGAGGCTTCATTTCCTGCACATTATCCAATGTGAATTTTACTTTTTTTGGTCATGTGCCCAAAAAAGTCATTTGCCAGCTTCCTTCCTGTGCCAGTCATTTGCCCAGCGAAGCCGGGGTTTGCTGGGAAGTGAGAGTATGGATGACAGCCTCCTGCCTTCTGCAAGCTACTGGAGCTATATATCCAGAAGGCAAGGAGAACTTTGAATTAAATGTGAGACTGGGATACAAACGGAGCTGGGTGAATCTCAATGAAAGCGACTGAAACATGGAATATCAACTTGGGGTGTTTGTCATGATTCAATAAAAAGAACATAATTCCTAGCACTTGCAGGGAAAACCTTTGCCAAGTTTATGCTTCCATGAGCTGAGGCTCCCCTCAAATCAGTTACATAGCTCAACATTTTGTAGCTTGAGGAACCCACTGATGTATGGGGATCTCATTTTTTCAAAACTGTCTTAGGGTTTGTTGGCCCACAACAATTTTGACAGCTGTGTCCACTGGAGATGTCATGCCTTGCCTCTTATGTTAAGCAGAAAGATCTTCCCCCTGAGCCTCACATCTCTCTGCAGTCTTTTTCTCCATTGAAAAGACCACAAAACTTCTGAGGTGCTTTTCCTCCCATTGAAAAACAACCCTTGGAAATTTGGTGGCCATTTCCACTGCTTTGCACCGCTGGGCCATTTTCTCTGATGCTTATGGCAACCTGGAATGTCTACAGTCCTGATTCTGTGCGCCTCACCCAGGGAGATCCACCAGGTTTCCCTTTCCTGTTTATCCACTGAACTTGACAAGAGCAGAAGTACTTGCCCTGTTCCACTCATACGCCAAAAATTCCATTCTGTAAGTCTTCCCTCCTACCTTCTTTCCTTCCTCCCCTTTTCTTGTCCTGTTCCCTCTTCTCAGAATGGCTCAGAGAGGTACCAGACTGAAGGGCATATTAATGAAATGAGTTTGCCTTCTTTTCCCCCAGCTAACATTCCACAAGGCTTTGGAAACTTACAGCAACAATTTAAATCATTGGTGAGTCTTTCTCTGGAATGAAAATTCAAAGAACAGACCTATGTACTATTTAGACTGACTTGAAGCTGGTGGAGAGGGGAGCAGAGAAGAGCCCCTAATTCACCTCCATGGAGTCACCCTGATTGGTCAAGCAACTCCTAATAAACGTCTGTGAATTCAAGCACTTTTAAGAACACAGTTTGAAAATCACTGTTCTTGATATGAGCAACTGCTGAAGGGAGTAAGTTGGTAGAAATAGCAACTATTTTCTTGTAGTCTCAGGCAAAATGAAAATCCAACACAGTTGGATTTGGCATCAGAAAACATATTTGACCTCAGCCTTGTTATGTAGAAATAGATGATTCAAAATTCTGAATCTTATAACTACTATCAGATCCATACACAGATGATTTGCAAAGGGAGATTTTCAGTATAAAGCATACTGTTCCTGAGTTAGGTGTGTGTAGGTGCCTGTGTGTAATTATTTGATGCATATGTTCAAAAATGTCTCTGGTTCAAGGACATAAATTGAGGAAATAGAAACAGGCAAGTTTAACATTTGTTCCAAACTGGCACAAGAACCGAAGAAAATGCAGTATCATCAGTGTGGCACTTTGGATTTATTTCCAAGGGCATAGCTTGGGAGTATTTCAGTCTCAATCCATTTCTTTTTTCACATTAACAGTCCACAACACTCTAAGAGAACCACAGCACATTCCATCCTTAGCTATTAGAGGATGAAAATATTCGGGAAAAAATATATGTATGTATTCATATAATGTGTGAATACATAAAACTTACTTAGGATGTGTCAGACATTCAACTAATTCATCATATGACAAACCACAAATGACACATCATCCTTAATAACTAAGATAAGAGATTATTCTGTGCTAAACCATTCAGCCAGTATTTTACTCAGGAAGGAGATTCTTTTTGGTATTCACTGGATGAAAGAAAGGTTTTCAAAGGAAAGCCAAGGGTTTTGGAGTATGAGGCTATCTTTGCTGGTTAGCTGCAAAGGGATCTGAGATGGATGGGATTGTTTGAGGGCATTAAATAATATATTTATAAAGATAGACAATAAATAACATTGTATGCATTTAAATTTCCTCTTTAAAAAGATGTTTGGGGGGGAGTTATCAAATGCATATTTGTGCTGCTGTATCTTCAGTAATTTCTAAGAGTCCATGGGGACCAAACTATCTCAGCTGGATGTAAATTTTTTTTAATTTTCCTGTTTTCTTTTGTGAAAGGACCAAATTATTTGGACACTTTAGCTTGATTTGTTTGTCTTCTTTAAAGGCAAAATAGAGCCACCTTGCAGATTCTATTATTTTTTCACTTTTAAATTATCTGGAGAGTTGTTTTATAGATGCCCCTTATTATACTTAAATATACAGTAGACAACCAAAATGTAGTATAAATATCATTTGATTAATAGAATGTATTAATAAACAATATGCTCCTGAAACATTTTTGCTGTTTCTATTAAATTGTTCCCTAAATAGTGTCCATTTCTTATACTGGAATTTTAAAAAAGCATATTCTGGGTTCCTTTCCTCTTGTTTACTTCTTCCTATATTACTTGACATTAGGTTTTCAAAACTGGTCATCACGGTCAAGGGCTAAACAGGGCCCTGTGTTTATAAAGACAGCCAATAAATACCATCGTGTGCACCTAAATTTGAGGAAATGAATTAAGTAGATGATGTAATGACTCTTATCGAGCTGGTTTATTACCTAGATTTCCATTTCACCATAACTATCAAACAGCACAAGCATTCTTTCACCAGTTTAATTCTTAGGGTTCCTATGGCTTTTGTTGCTGGATTCTTTTTAGAAAATTACTGGACTATAGGTCCAAATGACATTGACGTCAGAGGTTACCTGTGCCTTACAGTTGCTTATGCCAGTCTTCCAACTGAATGGGGACAAGAAGGTGCAGAGTGGAGTGTCTTAGCTAAGGTCAAAGAGCCAGTTAGCAGTCATGCTGAGACCACAGTCTTTCCACCAGAACTGGAGCGCAAGAGCAGGGAAGCTGAAACTTTGGGGTGCATGATGCATATGAAGTTTTCTATCCATCTTTGCTCCCATCCTCCCAGTGTGGTAAGCATCATGACTTCAGTTCAGAGACCCTCAACTTGAGGTAACAATTGAGGTAACATTGAAGACTGTTGGGTGTCATAACTGCAGGTATACAATTGACATCTACTAGACAGAGGCCAGGAATGCTGCTCAAGATGTTAGTAGTGCTGGGCTGAGAAATGCTGCCCCATTTTATAAGCAAGGAGTCTGAGGTTTCAAAGGTTAGAATAAATGGACCAGAATGCACAATCTGTGAATGATACAGTTAGACTCAAACTCAGGCTTAAGTGGTAAATTGCCCCTCTTTGTTAGTAAAACTCATTTCTTCTTGAGTAGTAAAGAATACAAATTTAACATGCAGATGAATATGGAGAGAACATGTCTTACAAAGATTGTCAAGATCTCTACTGAAGATTTATATCCAAGAGGAGTAAACAGAAATCAAATACTTTTAGGAAATCAAAAGTCAACTAGGAGGACTTGGAAAAATATAGAAATACATAGAATTCCTCTTTTTTGATTAATTTATTGATCACAAAACTTCTTTCTTAATGTTATTGTATACATCTCGATTATCCTAACAACCTAGTTACTGAAATTTATTTGGTGTAGAAAAAAACTCCAGTCAGAATCAAATCCAATCTATTTTTTATACTATTTCCAAAAGTCTCCATTCTTGTTCAGGCATATGAATTCTAGTCCTGTTCGCCTCATTTTCTTCTTGATGTCCCTTGTCATTGAAGTCCAGCTTATGAATAAGGAATTTTGATCCAAACGTTGAAAGGCATATTGAGAAATTCTGGTTGTCAAGGTGGTATTTAACTCTTTGGTATGTTGTGTTTATTTTATTTCCTGATGAACTTAGGTAAATTCATGTTCTTCAAGGCCATCTTGAAAGCTGTTGACACTTTCTATTATCCTGTCATATTTCTAGGTCCACAGGTTAATTTTATTTTACCTAGATCATTACCTAGATTTCCATTTCACCATCACTATCAACCAACCCAAGCATATTTTAAGCAGTTTAATACTTAGGGTTCCTACGGTTTTTATTGTTGGATTCATTTTAGAAAAGTACTGCCCTATAGGCACAAATGACATAAATATCAGAGCTCAGTTGTGACTTACCAGTTGCTTAGGCCAATCTTCTAACTGGCCAGAAAGGCCCAAAGAAGTTGGGTGTCTTGTCCAAGGTCAAAGAACTAGTTAGCAGTCATGGTGAGACCACAGTTCTTATCTACTGATTTCAGTTCCAGTCTTCTCTGCACTATGCTTCCTCCAAAATGCCTTCTAGTAAGGAGCTTATTGATCTGTGCTTCACAATATTTTCTAAGTTGAAACGAATTCTATTTTGCACAATATATCATAGACTCCAGAGTGCAATGTTTGACACATTGTATAAGTATTCCTTAACAGTGCATTGTGTGTGCATGAGTGTGTGTGTGCATGTGTGCACGCACGCATGCACCTGCCTTCCCAAGATAACACAGAGTTGCTTGGACTAGGTGTGACAGTGGTAATACAATACCTAAACATTAGTCAGGCATGAAAGCATAGAATGTCACTGCATCACAGCCTTCTTACAAATCTGGCAGAGGCTCGGGCTTCTGAGGACGGCTGCTTCACTGACCCATGTACAAGAATATTACCATAATGACTTACGTTTAGATTATCCCTGCACCTGTTACCTCCTAAAAGAGCAGCAGCAACTACTCAAACTAGATAACAGCAAATTCTTGAGATCTCCTGATGAACCAAACAGTCCTTTTCCTTTACCAACACAAAGCCATCTTTGTATACAGCCACCCAGGGCCCTAAGGCACAGAGAGGAGACAGTTATGAGGACACTCTAACAAAAGGCATTCATAGAACTGAATCCTGGAAAAATATGCAGCATTTGGTGATTCTGAGGGCCACCAGACAGGGAGAACTCAATGGGAATAACCTTCATTCCCCACACCACCAACTTCTGGCTTTCAGACCAATCAGAGGTAGAAATATCCTTCTCTAGAATGCAGAAGCAGGACATAAGCAGAAGCGAAAGAACTGGTGCCATGGTCTTGTTAACCTTCTAACTCCATTGGTCTTCTCCAGGACTGGACTGTTCACTGTAGAAAGTCAGCTGCCTTCTGCAGTGAGGAGCATTGCTGGAATCCACGTTCTGGGTCTGTGGGGCTTACCCACTTTTTTACAGCCACCATATCTGAGCTCTATTTGTATAAGGAGCCAGGTTGTATTTGCCTTCTATAAACACCTTGGTAATACGCAATCAAATTTCATTTAATAATTCATTAAACATGCTTTAGAGCACCTATGACCTAGGAAGAGCTATAGCCATAGGACAACATGGAAAACTAAATTTATGGATAGACTTACATTTACTACCTCTACAAATGGAAAGGAATAGTGAGTTAATATTAAGTGAACATCTATGAAAGCCTGAAATTTAAGCATGTTGTTACACTGAGTCCTCACAAAACTCCTATTAGGTAGTTATTATTATCATTAATTTCAAATTAAGAAATGGACTCAGAAACAGAGCATGCCTGAGTCTCACAGCCAGGGAGTGGGGAGCCCAGGGGGAGCTGGAGTTGGCTTCTCTGCTCCAGTGGTCTCAATGGAGGAGAACACAGAAGGGGATACAGTGAACAGGAATGTGTCCCTGAGCCAGCTAGGTGGTGTGGCTATGAAAAGGTGACAGACTGACTTGGGGCGCAAGTAGGGAGCACTGCCCTGCAGCAGGAAGGGGCCTCAGCTCCATCCAAGCCAGCCAAGGTACAGTCACTCCCTTATTGACCTGGAAGGAAGGATCTGTGCCCCATACTATCCACTCAATGCCACATCCAAAGAGCGAGGCTACCACAGCTGCTCCTCCCTGCCGAAGCAAGCCCTGGCGAGCCCAGTCCTTGTGTTTTCCGTGCACAGTAGTGTGGTTGGAAGCATACACTCATGAATGTGTGCGTGTGCTCTCTGCATAGAGATATCTGGGTGAATTGTAATAGCCACATGTGATACATAGCCAAAAGTTGAAACAGTGCACTGCCAAGTGGGAAACTGCCTACTCTAAATTAGAACCCATTTTTATCTGTTCCCCAGTGCAGGAGCGAACAAGTAATAAAAACCCAGGAGTGGAAAGCCAGGAAAAGAAGCTACCAAAGGACCACAAAAATCCTTAATAATTAAAGATTTCCAGTTTTAATCTTTTTCACTTACAGCTTCTGCTCTCTGGTCTTTGTTTTCTTTTAAGGGCCCATTTTTATTGAAGAAGAAAGAGTTCTTAGGGTTTCTCCCCACTAGAGATTACAGGGTTCTGGTCACATAAATCAAGGGAGAAATTTGACAGGCATGGGGCATAGTTGATCCCTATAAACTAGGCTTTTAAAACATGTACACTGGGGGTAGGGGGCCGAGGGAAGGGTGGATTCAGCCTGACTTGGTGACAGAACTTCTTTACTATATGTCATGTCGTTTCTTTGCTGCTGTTGCCATCTGTGGACATGTGGCCATTGATCTTCAGAGGCCAAGTTAAGGTTGTGCTCTGCCATGGTCTAAACATGCTTTGAGTGTTCCTCAAGCCTTTGAACGCTGAGTTTTTGTTCCCTTGGGGAGGTATTAAGAGGCTGGAGACTGAATCTGTGATGTTCAGAGGTCAGGCTTTGGGTCGGTGGTTAGGGTTAGAAAGACCATCAGGTTGGAGATCCTGTGACTAAATTCTAGTGGTTTTAGAAGAGGGAGATACCAAAGGAGGCATGTGTGCCTGCTCCATGTCTCTGTCATTGTGCTGCAGCACCTCCGGCCTCTTCTAGCGAGAAGGCCATCACTAGACCTTGGACCTCCAGAACCACAAGCCTAAGTAAACCTTCTTTCTCTTCAAAGTAGCCTGTGTCAGATATTTCATTATCATAGCAAGAAGTGAACTAATACATGTTCTATCGCTGATGTTCTGCTTGGTAGGTGGTTTGAACTGAAAGGGGTGGGAGATGGTTGGAAACGTGCCCTCAGTTCTCCCAGAGGGGAAGAATAAATGTTGCTAGAAAAAATTTAACACAAGTGACCCAGAACAAGTTTGAGAAACTTATCAGGAGAAACCAGAAAAGTAGTGCAGATTTGCTAATGCTGAAATGTAACTGAGACACATGGATTAGAATAATCAACATAAATTGTTCAGAATATCAGGATAAATCAGTAGAATCAGCAGAATTGGCAGATTCTTATTTCTGTCAACATCAGACTGAAGAAAAAGGAAATATTGTATTCTCTAAAACTTTTTATTCCATCACAAGAAGAAAGCAAGCTCAAATTGGTCTCATGTTAAAATGGAAACTATTATTTGGTGCAAGCAAAATGTTCTAATGTTTTCTTGCTGTGGGCTGGATAAATTCAGATGTGCTAAGAATGGTCAAAGAACTGATTCCTCCTCTAGGAGTTGGCTCTGATTTCTGCAGTGTTGCTTTAATTCACTAAAGGATTCTCTTTGCATGATTGGAAAGATTACTGTTTTAAACCTAAATTGTCCTTAAAACTCAATAATCTCATAAGAAGAATAATTACCCTATGATCCTAACCATCCACTTGAGCTCCTAAAAGCTCTCTGGTGGGTAAGCAAGCATTATTTGTCCACTTTCTTTAGAAGAGGAGGAAGCTTCCCACTGAGTGCTCCATCTGCTCCCGCATCACCACTGAGGATGAGGGAGCTCCCAAAAGAAAGGTTCCTAGGATGAAGGGGACCCACAGCTCTCCACTGCCATGTCCCGGTCCCATAGGAGGGAAATAGCTTAGAAGGCAATTAGAGGCTGCCCAGATGTAGGAAGGGAACATTAATTGGCGTGTAGACACTTCAAGACCCAGAGTAAGAAATGTTGGAATTGGGAGTAGATTTTTCTACAGGATTTGGAGGCAAAGATGCTTGTACGACCCGGACTTAACTCCCAGATTTCATTAAACCATGTCTCCTCAGCACTTCACACAGCTATTGAGGAAGCTGAGAATTGATGCCCCTGCCTCGCTAACGTCCTCTGTCCTCCCCCCTGAATGCTCTCAGGTGGCTGTGTGCGCTCTCTGTCCATGGTCGCCCCCTCTTCCTCCTTCTCATCCTCCCTTTCCTCTTCCTCTCTGTTTCTCACTCCTCCACTCCCTCTTCTCTCCGCTTCTCCCTCTCTCTTTTCCTTCTCCACCTTTCTCCTGATTCCCTTCTCACCTTTTAAAATAGTTCCTTGAAAACAGTATACAATAGTATTATTTGGTGAGGACAGTTCCTTTCTGTCCACTTTTACTTCAAGCTGTTTCACCATAACTGGGCTGAGATGAAACACTGACTGTCCATGTTGAAATACAAAAAGTGCTTCAAACGTCACAGAAAACAATCCCCTGCGTGCTAGCTGCAGGGAAAATCCCCGCATAAAGTAACTGCTCTCTTCCTGAAACCAGAACATATAATTGTCTACTTTTCCCTGAAGAATAGATCTCCTACCCATTCTTATTATCCTCAAAGACACCAACAATGGGGACACTCAGCCCAGAAAGCCCACCATGGCCAAACGGTTCATAAAAATAAACAATCATGTGAATTTTTCCCCTTATGACAAAATCTACACGACTAAATCTGATACCAGGAAAAATGTCACGGTCCTGAAAATGGTGTGCAAAAGGGACAGATACAGATCTTGCTCTCAGTTACAGGAAGAATGGCTATAATTCCACAGTTTATCACATGCAGACAGAACAATGAGCCATGGGGCCGAGTAATTACTTTAGTGAGCAAAGTTAATAAATAGTACTGTAGGAAGTTAACCCCCAGTCTCATCTAGAATTAGTTAAGCTTCTGACATCAATTTCTATTATATAATGTGTCTATCAAAGAAAAGTGTGTCTATCACAAAAACATATATAGGTTAAAATAATATATAAATATATGCATATCCATGCACATGAACACATTATCAGAAGTTTCCTGATATTACCTATGAAAATTGTTCTTATATATTTTTTTTACCTTAATGTTACCTGTGACTACAGCTATTACTTAGAAGGTATGGGATAGAATCACCCAACTTTTATCCATGATTAACCTGAGAGTGGAAGTAGAACTATTAAAATGATGCATTATGATAGGGCAAAAGTTACAGTGCATTAAACCATAGAAAAACACATATTTTCATTATATCTAAATCCTGATCTGAAATATTTCTTAATTAGAAGAGATTGCAAATTCAAATCCATACATGTCAGGATAAAGTTCCAACCCTAACTGTGCACCCTAAAGCCCTGTATCCTCTCTCAGACCTGTTGCCACCCTTCGCTTCCCTCCCTTCCCTCCCCTTCCCTTCTCTTCCCTTCCCTTCCCTACTAACACACAGTTCTCTAAACCAGACATGCTCTTCATCGGTAGTGACCTTGCTAAGGGTTTCCTCTCCCTGGAAGACCCCGCCTCCATCACCTTTTTGCTTCTACAGAGTAGTCCTCAAGAGTCAATACAAGCACCTCATGCCCAAAGCCTGCCTAACAGTTCCGCAAGCTAAGGACGATGGTGTCTGATCCCATAGCTAACATCACACAGATTAGTTACAAATAGTGTCTGGTTAACTGAGTGCTCAATCCACCAGAGCGTGCAGTCATCTTCTGTAGTTCTGAAACTTGCTCCAAAGTACTCTTCTATATAATAGCAGGAGAAGGGCCCCAAGAATCTGTGACCATGTTACAGAAAATGGCAAAAGGAAATCTGCAGATGGAATTAAGACCATGGATGGAGCTTAATATAAAGAGATTGATGTGGGCTTGCCAAGTTGGCCCAGTCTAATCACCAGGGGCCTCAGAGTGGGAGAGGCAAGCAGAAAAGAATAACCACAGAGGAAGAGGCCAGAGAGATCTGAACCATGAGAGGGATGAGACCCATTGTTGCTGTTCTTAAATGCGGAGAAAGAGAGCGCCAGGCATGGAACATGGGTGACCTCTAGAATCAAGGAGGAGCCCTAGTTGAAAACTAAAAATTCAGCATGGACATCCAGCCTGAAAAGTTCTATAACTACAAACAACTGGATTCTGCCCACAAGCAGAACAAGCAGGGGAATGGAACCTCCAGAAAGAAGTATGGCCCTGTTGACAGTAACGCTCAGCAGGAGAGATCCTGGTCAAGATTCTGGCCTACAAAACTAGGATAATAAGTGTACATTATCTAAGCCTCTAAGCCTGTGGTGCTTTCAACAGCAGCAATCAGAAACTAATACATCCTGTCAGAACTGACCTGCACTCAGCAGACCTGTGTCGGTGCCCAGGGCTAGGGCTATGGTGATGCGTTTTCAGGAGCTACATTTGAGCGACTTTATAGTAAGTGGATGTAATCCAGCATCTGGCCCTTCGGTACCTGCATAGTCTGAAAAAATATAAGTGAAGGACTCAGAGGATAGTTACAGCATATGAGAAATTTTACTTCTACCCCATTGTATAACCATAACCCTTGTCTTGGAAGGATCTCTCACGGATGTCTGCATGATTCAAGCCCTTACCTTCTGCTAAATTTCCCCTTCATGGAACCTTCTCAGTGAGGGCTTCTGTGATCATATTATTTACAATTTTCACTCTTTACCACCACCCCATTACTTTCTAGTTCTTTTCCTTGCTTTAGTTTTCACCAGAGAAATCATCAGATTGACTTTGTTACTGTGCAACAAATTACTCAAAAAGCAATATTACTTCAAGCAATACAAGGTCTCCTCTCACTGTCCGTGCAGTCAGGAATTCAAGCACAGTTTAGCTAGGCGCCGTGGCCTGGTTGTGTCAAAGTTCAGCTGAAGAAGTGTGCACTTCCTCCCCTGCATGTGTAATTGTTGGCTACTTTCTGTTCACTGTGGATTCCTGGGCCAAAGTCTCAGTTTCTCCCTGTCTGTTGAGTGCAGGTTTAGAACAACTTTAGAAGCGAGGTGGTCACAGGTCTGCTGAGTGCAGGTCAGTTCTGACAGGAATATATGTTTCCACTTGCTGCTGTTGAAAGCACCAGGCTTAGAGACTTAGATAATACACCCTTATCCTAGTTTTGTAGGCCAGAATGAACAACTTCAGAAGCGAGAGAGACTGCTTGCAAGAGAGGAGTCACAGCCTCTAGCGGCCCAGTCTTAGAAGTGACATGCCACCGCTTTCTCCATATTCTGTTAGAAGGAAGTCATTAGATGTAGCTTACATTTAAGGGGAGGACATTGCACAGGATGTGAGTACCGGAAATCAGCCATGTTCGGGCCATATGAGAAGGTACCTCTCACATCCCATCTCCTGGGCTCCCTGGGACAGCCCAGTTCACACATGTTGCCCTAGTGTTAATTGTCAATGACACTTCCTTTGCTCAAAAAGCCTCCTGATGTAGACAATAAGCTGTATGGTCTCCCCTCTTGTGTTCCACTGTAACACAGAATTGACAGATTTGTTCTAGTCTCTTACCTCAATATTTTCCTAGAATCTTACCAGTTTATTCCACTAATATAACCCCAGTGCCCCAAATAGTACCTGACTCTCAAAACATAACTGAGTATATATTTTGTTATGAAAAGTTTAAGGCTACCGCCAGTGAGTAAAATTGGTGTCTGTGGACTCTATCGTGTTGGAGGTCATTCTGAGGAGCACAGATTCATCCAACAGACTCTGAGACACTGAGAGAACATATGCAGGGAGAGAATGACAAAAGAAATACATGGATCAGAAGTCAGGCATAGTGGCGAATGCCTGAAATCCCAGTGCTCTGTAGACTGAGCAGGAGGATCACAAGTGTGAGTCTTGCCTGGGCAAATTAATAATTCAATGGGACCTTGTCTCAAAATTGAAAACTAAATTAAAATAAAAAGGGCTGGGGATGTAGCTCAACGTGAAGTCCCTGGATCATATCCCCAGTACCACAATGGATGAGACAGATGATAGATAGATAGATAATAAATATAATAGAAGTAATAGATAAATGTTAGATGATTGATTGATATAATAGAGATAATAGATAGACACAATAGATAGATAAATGATGGATAGATAGATAGATAGATAGATAGATAGACAGACAGACAAATAGATCTAAATAAGCAATATATTAAAATATGGGTGAGAGAAGTCTCTTGGCAGCTATAGAAAGGATGGGCTTAGGTGTATCTGGAAGGACAGAAAAATTAAGGTGTGTGTGTGTGTGTGTGTGTGTGTGTGTGTGTGTGTGTGTGTATGAGAGAGAAAGAGAGACAGAGAGACAGAGTTGATAGAGGACAATATAGTAAGAAAAAGATGAGAGAAATACTTAAACATGTTCATGCTTGTTTTGCTAACTATAGTGACTCCATAAATTACTTTTTCTGTTTTGTGTTTATGATATAGTTTCATCACCTGAAAGATGAAAGAGGTCATATTTAAACTGTTTCTGATAGTTTAAGCTAGATATATTCTGCATTGCATTTAAAGCTAGCTTGGAAATGTAAAGATTTTAGTAGATTTAGTAGATTAACTTCTATCTATCTAATGTGTTGATTTTGCACTCAATCAGTACTACTTGCAATAAGTGCTACCTATAAGTTCTGTGTTCAAGCCCTTGAGCAGGTAACACCTTAATCTCAGAAATGCTCAAAACTGTTTCTGTACATGAATCTCAAAGAAAATCACTTTACCATTATCTTGTGTCAGTTTTGAATCATTCTGCTCCATAGTTAAGTATATTTGTAGTGTAAACTCCATTAGTTTTGATAAATGGGTGCTTCTATTTCAATTTCCTCAAAATAAATCATTAGGAAATTAAACTCGGGTACGGCTTTTCGGAAAATATTTTCATTACATTATGCATAATGATTTGCCAGAAGCAAACAAATTCATTGGTGTGGGTCATAGAACTCTGTGTCAGATAGGAAGTGTTTTGTGAATTGATGACTGAAAAACTGAAGGGACATGGTAAACCTAGGTTCATTCTCCTGAACATTTATGTGTATCAAAAAAATGATTTAAAATTTTTAATATTAGTGAGTTTCTTTCTATAGAGACTAACAGAACTGGTCAGATAACTGCAGTTTTCAGGTACATTTTTCCATTCAGAGAAATAAGTTGTTTTTTCTCTGGTCACTCAACTAGTTGGTACCAAAGTCAAATCAAGTCTCCAACTTTATTTCTCCTGAAATGCTGTCACCTTATTCATGGCACAACTGTAATTGCCGACATTTGCGGTGGTTTCCTTTTTATCAACATGTAAACATTTTCCAAGCATACAGAAGTTTCCTGGCTTAGTTCATGACTGAATTCTGGTGATGGGAAGAGAATGAAACCTGCATGCTTAAAGAAAAGACTTGCATAGTGACTTTGCATAGTCCCTATTGACTTTTAATATAATATTCAAAGAAAATGTAGACTAATGTGAATAGTAACAGAGATAGTAATTTCCTTCATGTTGCCTGTTAATTTATATGAAGGGTCCATTTAATCATATTTCAATTCTACAGAAATTAAAGAGATGCAATTAGGAAAATACAAACAATCTATCTTTGTCATTGACCTCCTTTCTGTTTGGATCTGTGCACTTGGCAAGGTAAATAATACTGAATAATGAAATAATTTCATACTATTCTTTGGAGCCATTTCTCAGTAGGTAGCAAAAGACAGATCCTATAACAGATGAAATTAACAAGCCAAACAGAGAAAATTAGTAATAACATTAATTTTGAGTCTACTATTATTTCTGCATTGCTGAGCCCATCTGTGGTGTTGATTTCTCTCTTTAAAATAATTTGTAATGCTTCTAAATTCCCACTGCTCTGATCTTTCAGCTGCAAAAGAAATTACTGCTTTTTAATATTTCTGCAAAAGGGAAGCATGTTGCTTATAGCTGGTTGCCCTTTGAAAGATTTTCAGTCATCTACCCTGTGCCTGTTCATCTTTCAAGCGGCATTTCGTGGCTCTTTATATAGTTTCATGAATGATCTTCTGGCACTGTTAGACTTTCAGACCTGCTCCTAAAGAGGTATGAGTTTCAGCCTCTTGGGAGAGTTGTTTGTCTTCACAGCTGCAGTAGGAGTATGAGTGAGACTTTCCTCATTAGAACAGAATACTTGCCATAAGCTACTTGCAAAAAAACAAGAAATGTATCTAGCTCACTGTTTTGGAGGTTCATGCGGCCTGCATCAAGCCAATTATGGCGAGGATCCCATGGCAGATGAAAGGTGGTACACAGTGGTCAACAACAGTGGGGCACATTTTGGCGTAGGGTCACATCTCAGCCCAGGAAGCAGAGAAAACTGGGTGGGGCCAGGGTCAGGGTCTTATGATAACCTTTTCTTGAGAGCTATGCAGGGGTCGCATGTGAACCACCTTATATCCACAAGGACCTCCCACAAGTCCTCATCTCTTAAAAGGCTCTCTAGCACTTCCTAATACTTCCCACAATTCCTTGAGCATTTGTGAGGACACTGTTGGACAGCATCCAAACCACAGTAGCTATAGACCAGCTCACAGGCTAAGGAACTCCCAAAGTACCTGAAGACAACATGAGTATGAAACGAAGTCCTCAGCTCTCCAACAGACAGTAGAACACACCATGCTCAAAGTCAGCCACGTCTTTTTAAATAAAAACCAGCACAGAAGATGCATGTAGTCTTCCTTCTTAGGGAATATGAGGGAGCTGAGCCACACACACAATAGCTATCATGGAAGCTGTTTAAGGAAGTGTCATTATTTCTGCTCATAAACATTTTGTACACATAAGTGTAGATGCATAATAGATTCAGTGAGAAGCTCCACTGGTAATGCCTACTTGAGCACTTTTCCTGGTGCCTACTTTCAACCCTCTTCCCCCAATCCTTCTCCATGTTCTCCAGCAATCTTACCTACAGATGGAGATTCAGCAGCTGCATGGGGTCTGAATTTCATTCCTACTGTGCAGGTTAGGGCAAAGTTTCAACTTGATTGATTTTGAGGTCTGCCCAGGGGATTGGTGGAACCAACTTGTAGGTATGTCTGGGTGGGATACAGAGTTGTGGTCTTGGGACCTGTGCCTGGTCACTTGTCCCTTCTTTTTTTGGTGCTATTCCCTAGCTCTCCTTCCCCAGCACCATGAACTAAGCATCTTTGCTCCTTCATGCCTTTCTGCCATCATGTTCCTTCCTTGGAAACAGCTGACCATGGACTGAATCTCCAGAAACCGTAAGCCAAATTAAATCTCTCCCACTTTAAGCTGTGGGTGTCAGATATGGTTTCTCAGTGGTGTGGAAGCTGACTAGAACACCCATCCAGCAGATAGCACCTGTAAATAATTTTCAAATTATTTTTTAATCCATTCTCAGATCATGATCTAGTTTCCATATCTCCAATTCATTGGAGATTTCTCCAAGGTTTACAGCTACTTGTTTCTTACAGAAAACCCTGACTCCTTCCTTCTGGTGGCCCTTTGTTTTGAACTATACTGCCTTTCATCCATAACTAGCGTGACTCACACAGTTGGCTGAAAGAAAAAGAAACTGGAAATGTGGGTTGGTTAAGTTTTTCTGCCCTTTCATTATATTTTCTAGAAGGTGAGCTGCCCGAGGAAGGTGTATAACCCACCCTACCAGGAACCGGAAAGAAGTGAATCTCAGTGCTGGCCTCACATTTTTTGTTTTGTTTTGTTTTTTAGAAAAATAAAAGCACAAAAACATATTAACAAACAGACACAAATTAGCATAAAAAATAGTACAATCAAAACTGATTTACAGACAAGGTGACATGGACTCAAAGATGGTTGTTGCTTTACCTATTGACATCTTCGAAGTGTATATATATGAACACAGATATAGACATGCAAAATTGGTCAGACAATTAATCCTCCCAACAACAGAAAATCACAAAAAACAAAAAACCAAAGACAAAAAAATAAAACAACAATAGTTGCTGCTTTCCATATTGATATCTTCGAAGTGTGTGTTCAGGATAACACATACACACATACAACATTGATCAAATAACCCGTCATCAATTATTCCTTAGCATTCAGTGTTATAATACAATAGTAGAACCATGTTAGCCCTCCTGCACATATGTATATACATATATACATACATACATTTTTGCCTCTTTCTTTTCTCCTTTCCCTCGTCCCATCTGTTATTTGTTTTTGAACAGATTTCCTTCCTGTCTCTTAGTTTATATTCCCACGCTCAGGTTCTTACACCAGTGATATAATACGTTGCCTGCACATGTACCGCTGATTTATTTCACTTCTGAGCATGGACTCCAGTTTTGACCACTTGCCTACAAAGTGCCCAAAACTGTCTTTCTTTATAGCTGAATAATATTCCATTATATAAATATGCCACAATTTTTTAATCCAGTCTTCTGTGGATGGACATTTGGGTTGCTTCCACATTTTAGCTATTACAAATTGCGCTGCTATAAACATGGGTGCACATATATCAGAGTGATATGATGTTTTCAGATCTTCTGGGAAAATACCCAGAAGGGGAATAGCTGGTTTGAATGGAACCTCTAGACCTAGTTTGCTGAGAAATCTCCAAACGGCTCTCCACAGTGGTTGCACCAGTCTGCATT
>PVLD010019317.1:0-36746 GCA_004027595.1 Dinomys branickii
AAAAAAAAAACAAACAAAAAAACAAGGTACGTCTTGGGTTTCACTGAAAGCTTTGATCATAAGAAAGAGCAGGAACTTCATAGCTATTCATCCTCCATGACAAGAAGGGACCACTGGTCACTTGGAGATTGTGCAGCTGCAGGAAGGTCTCCTGAGTGGCAGCAGGGAGCAAGGAGATGCACATGGGTGCCTGTCCAGGAGAGGCCAGGCTGGCTGGCAGGAGGAAGACGTGAGGCCTGGGGCAGGGGATGTCCACCTTGGTCTGTGTCGTAGTATGGAAAGGACAGTGGCTGATGAGTGGAGAGAAAGGCAGGAATCAGATAGCCCTGGCCTGGAATCTTTTTCTTAGCACTTCTTTCCAGTGATGGAACTTAATCCCTGTACACCTCTATTTTCTTATTTGTAAACCAGGGTTTAATTCCCCTACTATCAGGGTTAAATGAGATAATATAAAGGCTCTATTTCTCTACTATAGTACAGTTACCAGGGTTAAATGAGATCATATAAGCAATTCGGCACAGTGCCTGCTATGTAGCACCCAATACCTAGTAGCTATGAGCGTGATCGTCACTAACACTACAAGCATTTCATGCCCTTGCTACGATGGACCAGAGTTCTTTCTCTCATCAGTTTGTGCAGTCCTTCTCCCCTGAACTGAAACCGTCATTTTATTGCTGTGTATTGTAATTATGAGAACCATTTTCTAGCTGATGCACAAATTTAGAGCATAACATAGCCATTTCATAACTCTCTGAGGATTAAAAGTTTGACCTATGTTAAAAAAAGGCTGATCTAGGATTTTAAAAAAAGATATAATAAGCTTTCTTTCTGGAAGAGGGCCTGGGCTTCGTTTCGTTCATAGTTTATCTTCTCCTACATTAGTGCGCACATGTACACACACACACACACACACACACACACACACACACGGGGTGCTGTGTCTCTCATAGGCTGAGAAAGGGTGGGGGGAAGCAGATGGCTGTGTGGCCCAGGATGACTGTTCATTTTGGCGGTCTCACTGCTGTCACACTTTGGTGCTGGCTGACAGCTCTCCGGGGAGTGAGCAGCCTCTAAGGGGCCTCAGGAGCTGTCTTACTTACTTTCCTCATTGCTGAGATAAAATACCTGACACTCAAGGTTAAAAGAGGGAAAGTTTATTTGACTTACAGTTTGTAGAGGTTTCAGTCCATAGCTGGCTGGCTCCAAGGCGGGGTGGCACATGGCAGAGGGTCCTGGTAGATGAGAAAGAGCTCATTGCATGCAGAAGACAGCAAAAACAAGCAAGTGAAAACCACAACTCTCCCTGTCCCTTATATTTTGTATCTTATCCAGGCATCCTTATACCCTACAGGCGGGTAGAACTCATGTCCTTAATCCCAGCACCCTTGAGCCTAACAGTGTACTATAAATCAGCATCACACACTCTAGATCCACCCACCTCTGAAAACCCTCACCTATGACCGCATGAGGCTTTGTGGGGACATCCAGACACAGCCATCACATGAGCCCAGTCCCACACCAAGGTGGGAGAAAGCTGTGGGGAGTGTTATTTGAACATCTGGTGTCAGACAGGTGAAGCTATTGGAAGGTGAAGTACCGAAAAGGAGGGCCTGGCTGACAGATCGGCTACACCAGCAGGGCTCACTGCAGACCATGCCATTCTCCCTGGGAGAGAGAGCTGCTGTAGGAGAACAGCAGAGAGCAGGCGGTTTATTGAAAAAGGTCTGGAAGATGAGAAGGGCCACATCTGGTGGAGGCTTCTTGCTACCGGGGGCAGAACGCACGCTCTGTGAGGACCACTCTCAGTATAACTAGTCTACTGCTGAAATAATGGTGTCAATGCTTTCCTACTTACATCTTAAAGGTCCCTGCTTTCAGCACAGTTGCAATAGGAGTTGAGTTTCCAACACCAGTGCTTCGTGGCTCACACGCAGACACGGTGCCTGGGCGGTGGGCACTCAGTGTACATCAGCAGGCTGGAGTCAGAGCGGGATTTTGGGCTAACGCTTTCTGGGAAGGGCTCGGGTAGGAGGAGAGGTTTAACCCAGATGTGGCTGAGCCTGGGACAGCCCTACTGAGCCATGCACAGTTGGACTTTTATACTCCTGAGTCACTGGAGAATCTCTGCATGTGAGCTGACACCAGCAACTTGCTTGAGACGGCTGTCTGCTGGCAGAGAGGACCAAAGGGTGTTGGAGGGCAGTGTGCCAGCAGGTGAGGGAATAAATCTTCCAGTCCTGAGACTGGGATTCCAGGGCACAGCAAGGGACTTCTTTTTTTGAGATGGGGTCTTGCTATGCAGTTCAGGCTGGCCTTGAATTCAGTATGTAGCCCAGACTAGTCTTGAACTCAGGGGGATCCTCTTGTCTCAGCCCCTTGAGTGTTAAGACTATAGCGTGCCACCAAGCCCAGTGGTACTTATTTTTTGAGACCAGTGGAATATACCAGAGCACTTCTGATCTGGGGAGACAGAAGTCAGTGTTGACTCTTAGAGCCTGTGCTATAGTCCCACAGATTTGGGACTTAGGAACTGAATTAAAGCTAAGCCAAGCCAGAATAAAGTGAACAAGCTCTAGCTTTTTGTGGGAAGAGGAAACCTTGAGGTTGCATTTCTGGTACATAATGGATGCTCTGCATGCTCCTGATGGGTGCTGCTAGAACAATGCTGGCAGCAATGGTCACAACAACCGAGACTAACCCTAACCAAGTGCTTGCTGTATACCAGCATTCTCCCAAGTGCTTTACTTAGTTCCCCCACTATTTAATCCTTATGACAAGCCCTATGGGGTAGGTCACTTTATTAGGCTTACTCAAAAGGTGAGCAAATTGAGGCACAGGGTTTTAGTAGCTTGCCTAAGGTCACACACTTAATAAGCAGCGTGTAGGAGTTGCTTACTCAGCCATGAAAGGCCAAAGAGCAAAATGAGACCTGAGGCGAAGTGTTGGTTACAAGAGACGACATCTGATGCTTTCTGAGCTGGTCATCAGGACTCTCAGTGATGACAGCAGGTGTCTTCGCCATGCCGGGCTGCCCAGCCAGCCCTCCCTCCCACTCCCAGCCTCAGCAGGGGTAGCCTGGGAGAGCACGGTCCCTTCGAGGGGCTCAAACATTTTATTCAGTGAGGAACTGAACAGCTATCCTGGAAGGATTATTTTTAGAGTTAGAGCTAAAGCCTTGAGCAACTCTCTTGATGCTTATTTTTCTTTTTTAATCTATAGAAAGGATAGGTGATCTCAAGTTTGTGCGATGTTTAGAAATAACCATTGATCTGGCATAGAGTATTGAAAAGTACTAACTCTCAGCAAATAGGAGGTATTATTGTTATAACTTTGCTCTGCATACTGAAAGATGGTAGCTGGTTTCAACATTGCAAAGAAGAACTAAGAATCAGTTTCTCTCGGTCAGCTTTGGAAGGCTGACGATGTTACCTCTAGTGTTCTGTCTCAATGTAAGAATGGAATTCTAGATTTTGAAGTTTCTGGGGGGGGGCAGAGTTTTTTTTTTCTAAACACAACGCTTTGTACTAAAGTGAGAACGGAATTTCCTGCTTCCATCCTGCCCTCCCCACCCTTTTGATATTTTCAAGGCACGTCTTGCTTTTATTACCCTTGCATTAACAGGTCTACTTCAAGGAGCTAACCATGACCCAGGAAATGGAGGCGGAGGGAAGACACAGGAGGAGAGAGGACAAGGAGGCATAAAAGGAATTTTATGTTCTTTTTAAGGAGTCATTAAAGTAGCATAAAATGAAAAACTTTAAAATGCACACAAAGCGTTGTTTAGATAAGACTCAGAAAGACTGCTACAGACAGACAGAAAAAGCTGAGGGGCCCAGTTTTGGCAGCCAGTTCCTGGGGAGTGGTGGCGACCCATCAGTGTCCCACTGCAGGGCCGAGGAGCCAGTTCTGTCCTTGGTGCGGCAGATTTGGCCCAGGGAGAGGGCTCAGAAAGCGGGGGATCGGGCCATGTGCTGGGCCAGAACGACAAGCAAAACGATGCAAAGCTGTATCCCACAGTTGTGGCTCTGAGTTTGGGTCTGATCTGCTTGCAAAATGAGAATTTCCACATCCACTTCACACAGACATGGGGTCAAGTCTTGCCCAGGTGAGTCTTCCAGTGAGTCAGGGAATAGAGGTTTTCATGGGTGTGCTTCCGCTGGGCAGAGGGAAGTGGGTACCCAGCGAGCCTATCTACTCCTCAGTCCACCTCGGAGGCTGACACAGGCCTGGAAGACCAGGAGGCCGGGAAGCCCTTCCTGGTCTGCTGTTTCTGTCTGTGTGTGGGAAGGACGGCCAGTGAATGACTGGAAGCACAAACCGCATATTGATTCCTATGATTTATTTCAGTTGCAGAACTTAACTGTTTGAATTTTAGATGTAGCAACACCAGGTACACTGGGAGAGAAAAGGCAATTCTAACTAAAATGTCAGAATTTTGTTAGAACATGCAGTCCCTGTCCTTAAACAATTTATAAAACTCATACCCCAATGACACCTCACTAAGAAATAAATAACACTTAAAATCTCACACACAGGCAACCACATTTAGTTATGGTGCATTTAACAGAGGTATTTTTCTTCTTGTGGCCATGGTCAAAGAAGTCTCAACTGATTTCTCTTTAGACTCTTTGGCTTCTACTGTACACTTGGATCAAAATCAAGCTCTTTTCAGCAAAAGCACCAGGTAGCGATTATGCTTGAAGTCTGGTTGACTGATGTAGACATGTGTGGTCTGTGCGGTTGGGCACTACCCTTTCAAACACCTCCTGTGCCCTGCTCCCCACGGACATTGTAAGTGTGCACTGTCGGTTGTTTTAGAAAAGAGTCACGGAGTTCATGAATGAGTACACGCTCAATAGATCATAGCTTTATTTTTAATGGGGACAAAACAATGGGAAACTGTCTTAGTTTCTTTTCTCATTGCTGACGCAAAATGTCCAACACCCAAAGTTACAGGAGGAAAGTTTATTTGGCTCTCAGTCCGTAGTTGGCTGGCTCCAAGGCAGGGTGGCATGGCAGAGAGGCACTGCAGAGGAAAAACAGTTTGTGGCAGGCAGAAAATAGCAAAATAAGCAGGCCACAAGAGACAAACTTCTTTCTATACCTGATATTTTATCTAGGCTACCTGCCCTTAGGGAGGGCAGCACTCACACCCCTAATCTTTAGTGCCCTTGATCCTAGCACTGCACCATGAATCAACCCAGTGTCACATGCTCTCGTTCCAGCCACCTCTGAAAATGACCACCTGAGGCTTTGGAGGACATCTGGACACAGCCACAACAGAAAGTAAGTAGTTTTCTCCTTTGGAAAAAGTATTTTTAATAGTTGAGCCACTAAAAAACTGAGGTGTTTATGAAAACAGTTTCTACACTTAAACATTAACTGTTCCTTTCAGTAGAGCAATGAAAGTCAGTAGCACAGCTATGTTAGCTGTCCTGTGTGTACATATATACACATTAACCCCCTTCTTTCTTTTCTCTTTTCCCTCATCCCATTTGTTCTTTCCTTTTGAGCAGTTTCCTTTCCTTTCACAATGTCTATCGTACCTCCTAGATTTTACTCACTCTTTCAGGTTCTTACACTAGTGAGACAATGTGGCGTTTACACATGCAGGTCTGATTTATTACAGTTATGAGTATGATCTCTAGTTGCATCCATTTACCTGTAAAAGCCTTGAGATTATCCTCCTTTATAGCTGAGTAATACATGTCTATATTTGTTTATCTGAGTGTCCAAATTGAAAATATCAGTATGGAATACAACAACCATTGTTAATTTCCTATCACTTTGTCTGAGATCCTGTATTGCTTGTATTGTGTTTGTGTTATTTTCTAAATGTATGTGTGTTTGTTAAGATGTTTTTATTCTTTTATCTTGTAAACTAAAAAAATAAAGAATATTTCAACATGTTAAAATAATGAAAACAGTTTCTGTATATCATAGACTATGCTTCCTTCCTCAGGGTTTTATACCAGACTAGATCTAATCTCAGAGGAAGGTCACACTTGTGATTGTCATTTGGGCTTCTTACTCCCTGGAAGATGTCACCATGGATACTGAAGATGGATCTCTTCCTTTCATGGCTTTAGGACACTTGCTGGGCATTCCTAGATCTCACCCTCAACCTATAAGGACTGAACCTTGATCAGCAATGAGCAACAGGCAAAGCAAACATTTCCTCTGCAAATTCTAAAGTGCAAATTTTTATTTTTCCCAGTGAACTTGCAGTGAACGATCCAGAATACTGATTCACGGTAGACATGTCCAGACTGTACTGTTATAAGTCAAGTTCTTGAGTTTGAATAAGACTTTTGAAGAGAAGGACGCTTGCTCCAAATGGTCTGTTCTCACATGATTTGTGAGCCTGAAGGAATGTGAGGATTGGCTAGGTGAGAAGACCAGAGAGCACTCCATCACGCCACCATTCCCAAATCATTCTTGAGCACTTGCTACATCCTAGGAATTGTTTGAGTTGCTGGAAACCCAGCAGAGAGCAAAACAGATGAAATCCCTGTCCTCACAAAATGAATAATCTGGGAGGGAGATTCTGTGAGCCAAGGAAGGAGCTTGAGTCTCATGTTGGGTGTGAGGGCGGGCAGGAGAGCAGGAAGCGTAGGGAGCCAACGTGATCGAGCTCACGCTGCTGAGGGCTGCGGTACCTGTGGGTAGAGTGAGGTAAACACTGGTCTGGGGCTGGACTATCGCAGGCCCTGGCTGGTTCGGACTACAGTGTTGGCAGCAAGTTTATATATTTTTTCATTTTTGAATGACATTTATTTTCAATTTAGAACTGCATTTCTATCATTAAGCTTGAAAGATAAAACATAGTTCTTTTCATTCAGAAGAACTAGTATCAATTTTTAAACTGTACTTTCTTATTAGTACATGTTTGCAGCACATGCAACTTCTATTAAGGACTGTGGCAGCTGAGTTTTCGTTCCTGCTCTGCCATGGTTGTTAGAGGAGAAATGAGCTTAGGTGGAGGGTGAAGGAATTTAGTGTAAAAGCAGAATGAAGTGTGGCAAAGGTGCATTCTAGATTTCATAGATGATAATGTTGTCTACCTTTCTCTGAGATATTTCAGAAAATGGAAATATTGAAGATTTAAAGGGAGAAAATTTTCCCAGTAAAAGGAACCATGTATTTTTCAGTACTGAAAAAAAAAAATCCTAGGAACAATAGGAATTTTGTTCTTTCTTTTCTCTTTTGGTGATAGACTTTGCTTTTTTAGAGCAGTTTTAGGTTCACAGTGAGATAGAGAGAAGTGTCCAGAGCTGTCCTGTCCACTCTGCACCACGAGCACCACCATTTCCATCACCAGTGCCCCAAGCAGGGCCTCTTTCATGGCCAGTGACACTGTGTAGACACTGTTGTTGCTCCATGACAAGGGTCCAATCGCATTCACTCCGGGGGTTGTGCCTATGCGTTTTCTTAACACCATTTCTGCTCTCCTGGGCCTCATCCTTTCATTTCCTTATCAACTTTTATTTTTTATTTTTTTGGTCTTTTTGAGCCAGGGTCTCACAATGCAGTTCAGGCTGGTCTTGAGCTCACTTTGTAGCCCAGGCTGGTCTTGATCTTGCAATGATCCTCCTTCATCAACCTCCTAAGCACAGGAATTACAGATTACAGGCATGTGCCACCATGCCCAGCCTCAAATAACTATTGAAGCATGGGATGGGGTTTCTTAGAGTGTGTTGTCAGAACTTTGTCGAGGGCCAAACAGGTGAACAGGTTCACACACATATCTGAAAAATTTGGAATCTAGAGAAAGTCTAATTGATTTACTAGAGCACAGAATAACTTTCTGAAAAAGAAAGTCAAGAGAAAGCCAAAGCTTCAAGGACAAGTGCCTGTAGAAAGGTTCATAGAAGTAAGTCAGAACTGCTAAGGCAGGAAATGAGATGCATCTACCAAAGGCAAAATCGAGCCTCGCTGGGAAAGGCCAGAGCACAGTGTTGTCCTTCAGGAAAGAAGGGGACACACGGATGACGCAAAAGGCTAAGGGAATTGACTGTCTTTAAAAATCCTTTCTGCACGACTGAGTGAATCAGGCTCTGGAAGTAGGCGGTGCATACTTAGGAGAATAGGCAGGGAAACAGGAGAAATGGAGGGAGATCGTTTACATAAGGGTACTGTGGGTCCGAATGTGCTTGATGATGTACATCCAAGAGCACTAAAAGAACTGGCTGGAGTGTTGTGGACCGTAAATTGAATATGAGTCAGCAGTTTGTAATGCTATTACTTAAGAAAGGGAACATGAGCGAGAGATGTACTAGCAGGAGGACGACATGAACAGGACAAGGATATTTCTCTACTGCTTGGCACTGACCAAGTGCTATTTAGTATGTAATTACCAATTTGGGTGGCTGTATATTAAAAGGGGATGACTGGGTTTCAAGGAAGGGATCACAAAATGATAATGGAACAAAAAATACATGACCAAGTTCGGTGGCTGGGGTAAAAAGTCAAGATCCCCATTTCTTTGCCCTTTTGGTTAATACCAGCTTCCGGTGTAGCTGCCTTTGACTGTGGCTTCACATCTTAACTGATCCCCCTGAGTTGCCATGTCTATAGATTAAGACAAGTGGGTTGTTTTGTTTTGGAAAAGAGACAGTTAATGTATAAGAAGAATTACTGTGGAGACCTTTCTGGCTAAAGGACACTGCTGTTTTCCAGAGGAGGAAGACAGAGTTGGTATAGATTGGTATTAAGGGGAATTAAAGCAAAAAACAGTGATTACATGCCAGAATTAAGGGCTGCCTTCCTCACACATCCTTCATGTGACAGTCCAGGATCCCCTTGTCTACATGCCTCCCCCTGTGTTTTTGAGGAACCTTCTGTATCTGATCAATCCCCGAAGGCTGATGATCAGCCGTGGCTGTTGCAGTAGGAATCCTGGTGTGATGCCAGACTTGGTAAATCGCCAAGATTTGTTCCTATTTTTGCCAGTTGCCCTCTAATTGTTTCCCCTTTTCCATGGATACACCCTAGGACATTTCTGTCTCACCTCTTGCTGGCGGTGTGGGCCCTCCTTGCCCAAGGTGACATTTTCCCCATGTTGCTTTCTCAGCTTCTCCTCCTTCACCTACTTGTCAAGATTCTCCTTTCCTCTGCCCCACTCCTGGAAGTATTTTCAAAACGATGGCTTACCACTTCTGACTGGCTCCTACGGAAAGGGCTGGGGTGCTTTTCAGTCTTGCTGTGGGATTGGCAGCGTGGAACTGATGGTGACATGTGCCATGGTGCACTAGCACTGAAGTGCAGAGCGAGAACTGTTATCCCTCATTCCTCTAGTTCTGCTTTGGTCGAGGGAAGAACTACTTTCTGGTGCTACAGTTTCTAATCCCTTGTCTCTGTTATCTCTCCCTGTAGGGTTCAGGCCCCAGGCCTTGGGAACTAGAATTATTTCTTGGACTTTTTTTTGGTATTGAAGTATAATATACACATTAGAAAGGGGTGTAAATAAAAATACAGTTCGTGATTGATGATATTAACTGGGATTGAAATTTATTCCTTTATTCTGGTGGCATTTATTTATCCAGCTTTCTTTTATTCTTTTATTTATGCCAATGGTACTGGTTTCCAGGGCCATGCTTAAAAAGTTTTCTTTTAAGAAGATATTTATTAAGCAAAAAAAAAAAAAGCTGATTTAAGGAGAAAAATGCCACTCTATTTCATAGATTCTAATTTATTTATTTATTTATATATGTATATATATTTTTTTGCGGTACTGGGGATCGAACTCAGGACCCTGCGCTTGCTAGGCAAGCGCTTATTCCACTGAGCTATATCCCCAGCCTATTTCATAGATTCTAAAGATTCACATTTTCCCGGGACATTTTAACCTTTATGGAATCATGGTCCAGCCTGCTGTCCTCAACTGCCATGAATGAAGTCAGGCAGGGAGCCTGGGATCTGGCCTGCAGTTGCCACACATGGTTAAATCAATCAAGGTCAGCATCAGCATGTTTCAGACTCAATGACTTATAGTAAATGATAGCACAGGTAGTTCTCTGACTGGAAGAAAATAAGGATGTGGGAACTAGTAGCTTAGGAACCCATTTTCTTCTGATGCTTCCTGTTTTGTTTTGTTGTATTTTACTTTATTTCTGTTTTTTTGAGATAGAGTCTCACTATGTAGTTCAGACCGGTCTTGAATTCACTATGCATCCCAGGCTGGCCTCAGACTTGCAGTGATCATCCTGCCTCAACCTCCCAAGTGCTAGGATTTCAGGCGTGCACCACCACACCCAGCCTGCCTAGTATTTTAGTAGGGGCTTTCTGGAGGTGCATAGTTGTGCTGCTGAGCTATATCTCCAGCCCAAGACAGCTTGCCGATGACAAGTGTTTTTATACTAGACTATAGATCAGTGATCCTGAACATCTCATATACGTCCTGTCTCTTACCCTGGCACCTAGATGACCCAACACCAGGGATTCTGGGCAGGAGCCTCTAAAGATATGTTTTGGAAGGTAGAGAGGGATAGAGGGAGGGAAGCCGTTTTCCTTGGCCCCCACCTGAAGACCCCAGACATGGCTGTCCACACAACCTGAGCAGCTAGGGGCCAGTAGCAGCCCACAGTTGGCTTTCCCAGCCTCCTCTTTGGCTCTGGAGGCAGCTGCCACACATTTGTATGGTGCATCATTTGCATACTCTAAGGAGATGGGCTATAATTGGCCTTCATTAATTTTGTTTTCATTGAGCTAAAATAGAGTCAGAGCTTCTTAGGCTAGGAGAACTGATTGATTTGTGGTAGAATTCAGGACTATTCAGTTGAAGAAATAATTAATTATGTTCTTATTTAGTAATCATCAGGGTTCAGCCTATTTCTTAGCAGGGGAGTGTGGTCAGCAGAATTGAACTTTGCCAAGCCAGAAATGCATTAAAACAGGTACTTCAGCCAAGTCAATGGGTCCCACATGTAGTGTTTATTATTATTCCTAACAGAAAGCTTTGGGCAGGTTAGAGACCATCAATCCCTAATGTGTGCATGGAGATCAAGAAGCATGGGCCGTGTCTCTGCTTTTTGTTTCTTCCTCACAGGGAGTGCTGCCTGCCTGTTTGTCTCTACCCGCCTCCCCTCTGCTCAGTCACTCTTGCATCTACCCTTGCATCCATCTGCAGATCTTCCCGCATTTCCTAAGCACTTCATGGGTTACTCCAGTCTGAGCAAATCTACTTTTGTCTTCCAGTTCTCAGAACTGGGAGTTGGTCCAGTTAGGAGATAAGGGCGTCTCAGCCTGGTTTGATTACCCTGAAGTGTGCAACCCTTAAGCTAGGAGAGATGCTTGGAAGGGCTTACTGTGTCATCAGAGTAGCTTAGAAGTTGGAACTAGGACTAAAAGCTTCCCTAATGGTTTAATCCCATGTCAATCTCTCCTTTAAAATTTTCCTTTTGAAATTATTATATACAATTTTTGATTTAATTAATCCCCATTACAATGAGTTTTAGCCTCTAAACTGAGACTTTGCACACTTCAGTGAAATGGTGTAGATATAAACACGTCAGTACACACTCCACTCCTTTCATTCTGTACACATTTATTGAGTAGCTCAGTGTGTGAGGTCGTACAATAGGGAATAGAAAGATACTTAGAACACTGTAGCTGCCCTGAAGTATCTTACAAGATAGTATAGAAACAATTGTTAGAAATCCTTTCACAGTTACTTGAAACTATGCAGATAATACTTTATAGACTCCATCTTTTAACCCTCAAAAAGCTACTTAAGTATTAAATTGGGCCACATGAAATTGCCAATAGTTCACCATTTCCATCCTACAGGCCTGGCCATTTCATATGGTTCAATCTAACACACACATAAACGATGTACTTTTGCTAAACACTAAAATGAAAGGTCCTTTGTGACTATGAACTATAGTGATGACAGGGAGACAATGTGTTCAGAAACCATCTTCTATTGAGGGCCTTAACTGAGGGACTCCTTCCTGGGTGTTCATTTGGGGGAGCAGGTAAGGTACGGGTTTGCCCTGCTGCCTGTCTAGGGCAAGGGTCCTGGCAGTAGTGAAGTGGCGGGAATACCAAGGGGGAAGAAACGAAGCAGGGGGAATGCGGTGGTGTCTCTTGCAGGGGGAACGGGTGATGGCTTCACCATGCCCTCTCCGTGGGGTGCGCGTCTGTTGCAGTCCACACTGGCAGTGCGATGCCCATCATCTGGTAAGTCTCCCACAGCTGGTGACAGGGACTTTGCTAGTGTCACCATGGAAAGATCAAATGCAATAAAACCCACAATAGTATGAATGGGTTAAGTTCTCATTTTTCTCTTGGAGCAGACAGGGTGGAGGGGAGGAAGAGCCAGGTAAATCTGTCTTGGGGAACTGGGAGGCACAGTATTCTCCCGACCCACTCTCTCTGGGTCAGGCTAACGAACATGGACACTCATGAATTCAGAAATTCCTGGAGTTGCTGCCGTGGTGTTGGAAATACCATTGAGATGAAGGCAGGAAACAATTGCCTCCACCGAGGCCAAGCCTGAGCTGGGATACAGCCCATGTTAGCTGTCATTACAAACATTTCGTCATCACACCAGCTTGTGTTTTCAGTGATGGGAGCTTTAGGAGCAGGTCATCCCATGATGAGGCATTTGGCTGAAGTTCCAGGATGGTTCATCTGCAGGAAGAGTGGCAATGCCGGGGGAAAGTAGTGGCTCCACCGTGCTGCAGATGTTGTCTAAGTCCGCGGAATGGGTCCCGCCAAAGTCACATCAAAAACTCCGTTTATTGGTCAGGGAACTGTGATGTTTTAGCTTTCCTGTACAGAAGTACACACTAGGAGAACAGAATGATGTTGAGCATCTCCTCATCCCGTTACCATGTAACCCTGCCATGATCATTTTCAGTTCTTTTGCTACTTATTTCTGGTAGAAAAAAGCAACAGAGACTGAAGTGAGCGATGAGTTCTCAATATGTGCACAAAACTGTGGCTTCACTTACACTCTGAGGAAAAGCCAGACTCAGGAAGTCTCCTGAGCACCTGTCCTTTCAAGTGGGATGGGACAGTGGTTGTGTGTGTGGGGGGAATGGACTGGCATGGGCTGGCAGCCCCTGACCCAAGTGTGGTGGAAGAAGGAAGGGAAGCTTGGGTTGTGCCTTCTGTTCTGTCTCCTCTGGTTGTTAAATCACCATCCTGAGAGATGATGTGAAGAGAAGGATCCTGGCTGGATGGACCTAAGTTTACTTTCTCTTTGTTACATAGCAATGAAAACATTTGCAAATTTTTCATTAAGATAAAAATTATCAACAGCATACAGTCAGTCATCCCTC
This sequence comes from Dinomys branickii, assembly GCA_004027595.1. Lineage (NCBI taxonomy): Eukaryota > Metazoa > Chordata > Mammalia > Rodentia > Dinomyidae > Dinomys > Dinomys branickii. The sequence continues at coordinate 13,287 of PVLD010019317.1, forward strand.
AGTATCTGCAGGGGACCAGTTCCAGCAATCCCAGGACACCAAAGTCTATGGATGCTCAAGGCCACTGTATAAGATACATGATATTTGTCTACAACCTGTGTGGCTCCTCCTGCACCTGTTAAGCCAGCTCTGGGTTATTATGATACCTAATACAGTGCAGATGCTGTAGAAATACTTGTCGTACTGTGTTGCAGAGGGAACGTGGCAAGCGAAACATTGGTACATGTTCAATACGGATGCTAATTTTGTGGGTATTTCCAACCACAGTGGGTCGTCATCCACAGATACAGAGACAGTGTAACTCACCAGCGAGGAGGACATGTCGCTCATGCTACCTGGGGTGGGCTGGATTCTTTTTGCTTTTCCACCAGACTTGTTGGTTTCTGGTCACTGCGCAGCTTTGTGTGACTTGGTGGACAAAAGTCTCAGCCTTTTCAGTCTTTCACTGTGGCTTCTCTTGTATCTGATGATTTTAGGAGAGTTTATTTCCTCCTAACACTTTCTTGTAACTCTGCTGTCTCATATCTCCTCCCAATAGCTTCTTTTGGGTAAGGTGAAGGGTGCAGCACATAGCTCTAAGCCAAGTGGCTGCTCCAGAGTCTTTTCTTCAACTGGGAATTCTGATGACCTGGAATCTTCACTGATTTTGAGGCCAAAATCCTTCTTTGGTACCTTCAGATGAAGGATAGCCTGTTTGCTCACAAGAAGGATGGCTTTATGAAAATTAGGGACAAGCAGAGGATGAGCAGATGAAGGTTTTGTTGTATGTGAAGATTACAGCTTCCACAGAGCTCTCTGCAAGCTGCTGTCCCAGGCAGACCAGCACTCCTCCTGTATGCTCCTGTGCACTTTCCTCCTGGGCACCCATAGCAAGTTATTGATCTATTGTCCTACAGTTCTGTCTCCCCTCCTCCATGCTGCAAGCCCTTAAGGTCAAGGGCTTTGTCTTACTCATCTCTCTTTGATACTGAGAGTCTAATGAAGTCCTGGCACAGAGGAGGCGTGTAAGGTATGATTTTTGAATAAATGGAACTATTAAAAATAATGCACTATTGTTTTTATACAAATGATTCATGCTTATTATTAGCATTCTGGAAAAACAACAAAGTACAGAATAAAACAGCAGGTAATCTCAGATTCTACTACCCAGAAACAGTCATTGTTAAAATTGTGATGTCTGCCTTTCTTGATGTCAGAAAAAAATGTTGCTGATTTTGAGAGTAACAATGCCTGCATTAGGTAGGAGTAAAAAAATTCTACACTTAGTGCAGACTCAGTACTTTGAATATCTAGGTCTGATACCTTATAAAGCCCCCATAATTTCTTTTTTTTTTTTTTTTGCGGTACTGGGGATCGAACTCAGGACCCTGCGCTTGCTAGGCAGGCGCTTATTCCACTGAGCTATATCCCCAGCCCCCATAATTTCTGTAATAGCATCACTTAATGAGAAAATCAGTGCTTGGGCCAAAAATAAAGGTAGCACAGTTTTCTTAGATTTTGGAATTGTTCATATATGTATAAGAATTCTGCACTGACAACCCTAAGTTTGAACTCATTGAGAAACTAAATTTCCTATTGCCAAATAATCAAAAAGTTTAGAGAAAACCAATCTCCCATTGAAAGAAAGCTCTGCCTTTTTTCTAAGGATAGACATCAGCAGAGAGTTATAAATGATGATAATTTTGCTTATGTCACTAATTCATTTGTGAATGTAGCTCACAAGTTAAATTAAACCCATAGTATCTTCTATGTTCCAAGCATTATTGTAGATGGTACAAATAAATTCTGACTCTCTTTTTTTCCTTCCATTCATAATTTACTTTGGAGTATTTTATTGAGAAGGGCACTTATAAAGCTAAATCCAGATGAAGTGACCGGATATCCTGGGTTACCAAGAGCTAACAGGTGACATTATTTTGCTCCACGGAACTTGTTTTCACTCGTGATATATCGGTGGATATGCCGTAGACTATGTGGCTTTTATGACCTATAATGGTGGCTGAATTTTGCCCAAGGTCTTAGAGATTTTCCTACGATTCGGGTACATAGTTCTTGGGCTCTAGGAAGCCTGTTTGCCCCTAAAATGAGACATAGCATAGTGCCAGGGACAGTCTGGCCAGGAATCAGAAGACCTTCTCCTTAAGGGTAGGTTTTGCCAGGCTGAGGCAGGAGGATCGCTGTGCATTTGAGGCCAGCCTGGGTGGCATAGTGAGTGCAAGGCCAGCCTGAGCTACATAGAAAGACTGTCTCAAGAAAGCCTAAAGGAAAGAAAGCAGGTTCAACTCACATGTCTTAAAAGCTGTCTCACGCCAGTCATGCAACTCAGTGCTTTGCATGTCCCTCCTTCAAAGTCTCCCCATTAGCCCTGGAGGGCAGGGGGTATTACTGTACCCACTTTACTTTTGGGGTAAGTAGTGTGGGCCAGAAGTACATCGCTGGGCTAGAATCTCAGTTCTATCATTTATTACTGGTGTGACCGCAAAGTTTCCAAAATTTCTTTTTCTCAGCACCTCAATTAGACAGCATTATTACCTTACAGGGGCTGTGGGAAGATTGGATGAGTTACATATGTGAAATGCAAAGTCGTGTCTGACCCATAGCAAGAACTAAGTAAGTAGGAAGCTATTTTTGTCTGCGGTCAAGCTGTTTCCAGTAGTACTTGTTAGCTCTGTGACCTTGGAAAGTTATTAATGTTTCTGAGTCTATAGCATCATATTAAAAAAGCCTGCTAGTTGCCGGAAGACTAAAACCAGCATATTTAGCGCAAAATTAGTCAGTGATGCACCATATTATACAAGTAATATTAAATATTAGTATAAAAATTAGCATTAAATTATTGGTTATATAGTTTATATAAGCTTTCTTTTGGGAGCATCTAAAAAATTGCAATTCCAGTCCTGTCTGTTGGCCTCTAATACATGTTATAAATTTTGTCCAGGGAGTAGGAAAAGCTTCATTGAATGGATCAGACAGGCAATAAGTATTTTGTCTAACAAACTGAAGTTCAGTAGGTCCTTGGGATGTATTATTATACAACCCACAGGTGACAGTGGGTATTTCCTTTGTGACACCTTTTAAGCCATGTGGCACATGAATTATTGTGCTGGCTTCACACATAAGAAGGCTGAGGCTCTTCAAGCCTTAGGTTTCATGTGGGAAATTGATGTTAGAATTGTTTCCTCTCTCACAATCCATCACAGCACAGGCATCACTGTGATGCACGCAGGTTGCTATGTTTATATCTGAATGTCCCTCAAAGCCTCGTGCAGTCGTAGGTGGGGCTTTGGGAGGTGATCGGATCATAGGAGCACTATCCTCGTCAGTGGATCAATTCACTGACAGGTTTATGGCTAATTGTGATATTGAGAGGTGAAACCTTGTGGGAGGACGTGGGACACTGGGTGCGTAGCCAGGAAGGGTCTGTCTTGCTCCCTTTCTGTGATCTCTCTCTGCAATTTTCTTCCTTGCCTCCCTATCTTGCAGCCAGCCAGCTATGGAATGAACCCTCTACAAACTATGAGCCAAAATAAACCTCTCCTTTTTTAGATTGTGGGTGTTGGGTATTGTGCTTCAGTGACTAAGACACAGATAAGACTGGTGATTTCTGGGATTTATTTATTTTTTTGGGGGGTTGTTTCTGTTGTACAAAAGCAGAGCATTATTTGCTTAAATTCTCACTGTCATCCCATGTGGTAAAGCAATCTTGCAGCAGTGCAACATGATTCTGATGCTAACCACCTACAGTTAGTGCAGACCTGAAGGTTAAGAGCAGAGTATGCAAAAAGACTACCCTCACTTTATTGAAGCCAGAAGATTAGGGGCCCACAGTCCAAGTGCGCTTCTGACCAGTGCACTACAAGTTCAGGGGTCCTGTGATGCCTTCAGGTTCAATAATTCACAAGAGGATGACAGTTCACATTAGGATGAACATTAGGATGACAGTTTTTCTTTTTTTATTTGAAGGATATACATAGGGTAAGGTCTGGAAAGATTTCTGAGGGCAAGATTTCCTTGTTTTCTACTTGTGGAAACAGTGCAGATTCCTTTCCCAGCACACTGATGAGATCCCAAGCCAAGATGTTCACGCAAGCTTCAGTGGAGTCTCATGGTTCAGTGTTCGGCAAGGTGACTGAACACAATGTCTAACCCTGCTTCCCTTACTGGAGACTGGATCATTATTGCCTGGCCCAAAGCTCCAACCCTCCAGTTGCATGGCTCGAATTTCGGGCATGATCAGCCTCTGTCTTGAGTCATCTCCTTAGCATAAGTTTCCACATGATCTGGAGATTCACCCTGAGTCACAGAGACACTTCTCCCCTTGGGAAATCGCAGAGGTTTAAGAGCTCTCTTCCAAGAACCTGGGCCAAATATAAATTCTTTCTTGTAAACCAGTACTTTAGACAAGACAGGGGTCTGTGAAGTTTGCTAAATGAAAGCATGGAGGAAAAGGTGAGGGACTGAGGTGCATTTGATGGTTTTCTGAAGGACTAAGCCAGGCTGTGTCAGGTCTTTTCTAGGGTCATGAAATTGGGAGCCCCTGAAGTTCCAACCTAGGAAGTGTTCTGGACCCAGTGAGCCCAGGGGTCATGCATCTGGGATTGAGGGCTTGGCCTGGTGTGCAGAATGCCTTGCCTGTGTCACACTCGCCTTGGACTATTCATTTAGTCTACAACCACTGTGTTTAGTGAATGCCTGCAGCAGCCTAGGCGCTCTCCGAGGTGCTGGGGATAGAAAGGCGAATAAAGTAGACAAACATCCCTGCCTTTTGGGAGTTTTCATTCTAGTGGACAAGGCAGACAATAAGCAGATAAACTACCTAGAGATATGCAAAGCAGGTGGTGGTGAGCGCTTTGGAGAAAAGTAAATTGAATGCCTAGGACCTGTCGCTCCTCTGAAGGTGGAGCCGGGGAGGCTGGACAATCCTCCGACTCAGGGCAAAGTTTGTAATTTGTTGTTGCTGCAGTGTGGCCTCTGGGTTAGAAAAAAATCTGTCCCTGAATGTTTAGCGAGTCTGCTTGGCCTTTTGATTCTGCAGTGATTAAATGCCAGGCTATTGGGAATTCGTTTTATTCTAATTCAAGGTTAAATGTAGGAAAGACCTCCCTGTTCTTCATCTATCAAAATTCAACTGTGGATATTTTAAGGGTGTCAGTCCTTCTTTGGACCCTCCTCTGACCTCGCACACCCCAACTACATTTAATTCCTCCTGTCTCTGCTTTCATGGCATTTAATTTTGGCTCTGTTATATCACATTTCATTGCTTTGTGTGGAATTACATGCTTAACGGCTCTGCTTTTCTGACACGATTTGTAATTTCCTCATTGTGTTCTTTCACTGTATTCACCTCCCTGCATCCCAAACTTTAGAATGCTTCGTACACAGTAGCTGTTCAATTAACTATTGATTGAAAGACCCCTGCACCCATGCTTATCAGCACTGAGATCTAATTTGCATTGTGTTAGTTTCTTATCTAATTCCCACTGATTTCCCAGATGAGTGAAGTCTCACAAGCTTCCCTAAGTCATTGCTTGTGACTGTTACTTAGTGATAGCACCGAGACCCACACAGAACCAGACCAGACCTTTTGACACATGAGAAGTCTTTATGGGGCGGGGAGTAGCAGGCTACCTACTAGACCAAGGCAGACCCTGAGCTGAGCAAAGCATGGGCTTTTAAGCTTTTTTTCTTTGTGTGTGTGTGTGGGAGGTGTCCTTGGCCCAGAATAGCTTGAGCAGGGGAAGGGTTCTGTGGGCCAGAACAACCGGAGGGGGCGGGAGTTGCTTGTGGGTCAGAACAACCCAAGCAGGGTGGGTTGCCAAAGTGGATGAGAATGGGTTGGCTTTTGTGGCCAAGGAGGAAACTGAAGTGGAACAGGTAAGGGAAGGAAAGAAATACAATTCTAAAGTTAAGACTTTTTAAAGGAATAACAACAATAATAAACAACACTAATAAAAATAACAATAATAACAATAATAAAATAAATAACAATAAAAATATACTTACTGTTTCAGTTTTCATTGTAAAGAAATACACAATGTAGGAATTTGACAGAATGTAAACAAGCATAAAGAAAATAAAAATCAGTTCATTCATTCATTTAGAAGATGTCAACTAAGCTACGACTGTTCTCTAGGTGAGTGCAAAGCACTGGGAAGATAACATGAATCACAGACCAGGTCTTGCTTTCATAGAGAAATCCAACACGTATCTGGGTGGTTATAGTTACACAATTAATTAATGAGTTACAATTTCCATAAACCCTACACACAAAGATAGTGCTGGTACTTTACTGTATTTTCATCCAATCTGTTCATAAAGGTAGTATATTCACACAAATTCTAAAAATGAGATGATACTATAGTATTGTTTTCTAGCCTGCCTTTTAAAAGCTAATATGCTGTGAATATTTGCTCAGGTCTTTTGACATTATTATATGGTATCATTTTATAATTTCTTTTTCTTTTCTTTCCTTTTTTGTTTTGGAGATGAGGTCTGACTATGGCCTTGACAAGGTCTCACACTGGCCTTGAACTCATGGTGATCCTCCTCTCTTTGCCTCCCAGTGCTGGGATCACAGGTGTTCACCACCATGCCCAGCTATAGTATTGTTTTGTTTTTATTTATTTATTTATTTTTGAGGCAGGGTCTCACTGTGTAGCCCAGGCTGGCCTCAAACTTGCAGTGATCCTCCTGCCTCAGCCTCCCGAGTGCTGGGATTACAGGCATGTTGCCACTATACCCGGCTGTAGTATCATTTTAAATAGTAGTAATATTTTGTTTTAATAATGTTCCAAACTTTCAAACAGTGATATATTGATTATTACCTTAGGAGACATGACTGGAGTTGGAGTTTTTCTCTCAAAGATCATGGGATGATATCGCTTCTCGGCCTTTTGGCTAAGATCAAGTGTAGTATCAAAGATTATGGGATGCTTTCGAGTTTTTGCTGGGCACTGCTAAGTTGCCTCCACTCTCCACCTAAAGGTTGGTGCTTTACACTTCTACCAGCAGTGTGTGTGTGTGTTTGTGTGTGTGTGTGAGAGAGAGAGAGAGAGAGAGAAAGAGAGGGAGAGAGAGAGAGAGAGAGAGACAGACAGACAGAAAGAGACAGAGAAAGGATGGGTATCAGCAGAAGCTTATTTTACTTTTCCATTTAAAATGAATTTAAACTGGTCCACGTGTTTGTTGGTGAGTGTGTGATCATTTCTTATGCACTGACCTCTAGTGACCCCGTTCCAAAGCAGAGAATGAGTGAAATTTGTAATCAGCCTTAAGCTAGAGAAGCATTTTGCCAAGGTGGATGTCAGGACTACTGGATGGTTCAGCCCATAAAGTCAAGGAATGAGTAATAGGCTCTATTCTCTTTATTTATGTTAATTGATTCTCCAGTTTGGCCATCTTCTGGCTGTCACATGCAGAAAGGGCATTTAAGAAAAATCCTGGCCTAAGAATGTCAGGAGCACAAGGGGATAGCTAGGGCAAATGGTGCGGGTGTCACTAATGAGACTGCAAAGGGGACTCGGACCCTGGCCCAGGAGAGGGCGTGGAAAGAGCAACCAGTGAACCCAGACTGCTTTCCCCAGGCAGGAAATCACCAAGCTATGGCTGGTGGCTGAACACACACGGGAAACAAAGTGCCTCTCTGCAGGAGGACATGGGTGGGGCCTGGAGGGGTTTTGTCCCCTCTCTGGTAGTGTCAGTGTGACATGACTTATGAAGTGCCACACAACTGCTACTGTATATTAACATCATACTATGGTCCAGACCCAGAAACAATCTTATTTCCTCCTCGCCACATTTCTCCCTACAAAATGAAAAGTAGCTGGTGTCCCAGAATAGGCCTGTGAGCTTTCTGTGACGCAGAGGGTGATGCAAGATTGGATGGGCAAGAGTCCTGGGAAGTTGACCACAAGGCTTCCTCCCATCTTGATTCTTGCAGCACAGATCTGTGACCTTGGGCAAGTCCTTTAACATATCCTTGAGCAAGAGACTGGCTTTAGTCTTCTCGTTTTCAAAGTGAGGACTTAGAAGCAAATGACATTAAGTTTTCATCTGGCTGTAAGAGTTCTTTGATTCTGTTACTACCTAAACCACAGTTGTGCAGGTTCAGGTTGAGGCTCATCTTAACTCCCCTGCTCCAATTTGGGGACTAACATGGAATTTCACAGCGTTAGATTGTTATCTCTCTTCTGAGCTTCTTTGTTGAGCTTCCTTATGCAGAGAGGTTTGGGAATTTTATCATAGTTTACTTCATATGAATGACAGGTTCTTCTTTATAGTTCTGCCATCAAGGTCTGGCTTCTTATTTACATTAATAGTGGAGCAATAATCCTTCCCATTCCTCATTACTTTTTTCTCCGTTGTTTAATTAATTTTCTTAACATTTTTCCTTTGGCCCATTAAGTTATGAACAATTGGCAATTTACTGCAATGGTGTGCTACAGAAGGCTGGTGTGTTCCAGTGGTTCTCATTATTGTGATATCTTTACCAGTCCTAGAGAAAGTGTGTGAGTGAGTGAGTGTGTGTGTGTGTGCATGTGCACACACACACATGCACACACAGAGCTGAGAAACACAGAGTAGCAAAAGGAATGATTAGGTGGCTGAGTTTCCAAGAGAACATTTATAGATTCTATCTGGCACACATTTTATTAAAATTGCAACAAACTTTATAAAATCAGATGCATGGTTCATTAAGGGAACATTACCTTACAATTATGATTAATTAGATTAAACTTATGAAAGTGTGTTATTTGTTCAAATCAAAAGGGCGGGGGAAGATGATGGATGATGAAAGAGTGTGATAAATAGAGAAAGCAGCTGAACTAAATTGAATGTGTATTCATCCGTTTTCACTTCATAGCTAATGATAAATTGAGCATGTCACATTTAACAATACATGTCTGGGCTTAAGCACAGTTTCAGCTTCTGTATTCTAATGGCTTGTGATAGGTAGCTGAGGGCGAAGAATTAAAATTTTAGTTCCTAGACTTTTGTCTGCCCACGTCTTACTGAAAAACACAGTGGGTACTCATTTGAAAGAACATGCGAAGTTGTTCATCATAAAAAATTATACTTCCTCAGGTCGTGCTCAGGGTATTTAAAAGTAAGAGGTTTATTTTACTTACCTAAAACGGACATTCCTCTCCATTTACAGGGCTAATCATAAGGCACAGGAGGAAAGCCCCTTTAGAATTATAGAAATGTCTTTCCTCTCTTTTCTGAAGTGTAGCCACGTTTACCTTGGCATTTCATGGGAAGAAACATACCCAAAAGCTTATTTGAGAGTCTGGGAAATTTAAAAGTGAGAGGTAAACATCAAACAGTTTACATCAGTTTCTTGAAATCTCAAGTTTTCCAATATTTTAAATCACATTGTAATCTGTCAAGGGTTATGAAGCTGGCGTTGGGGTTGGGGAGAAAAATGTGTGGGAATGTTCAGTCAGACTGAAATGATACTATTTTGCCATGCCAGAGTCAGGAATCAGTCATGAAAAGAATCAGTTTTTGCTAGGAAAGTTCAGGAGTTATAATACAGAATCTGTCACACAGGCACTATTACTCGGAACTTTAGTTCTTACTGAGTCTCAGTTAAGACAATGTGAAGGGTGGGATAGATTGAGAAAAGATTACACAAGTGTTCTTCTTCCTTCTTTTCCTCCTCCTTCTCTCCCTGTTCTTCCTTCTCTTCCTCCTCCCTTTTTTTCCTTTAGTGCTTTAGATTTCTGAAGGGGCTTTTGTATAGTTTGAATAGCGGTGAAGGTTTCTGGTCAGTTTTGATTTCATCTAAACCTCTGCAATGTTGCATAACCATCACCAAACCTCATCTTCCAGCCTTCTCTGAGTCTATTTCCACATCTCTAGCTTGCTGTTTTCAGCAGTGATGAAGCTTTTAAGGGGCTGAGTCTCTGTCAGATGCCTTTCAGGATACTTCATTCAGGCTCTATGTGGAAGAGACTCTTAGACAAGAATTGTCCTCTTCCTTGAAGCAAAGAAGGCACTGGGAAAGCCAGAAAGTGATATAAACTGTGGCCATTGGGGGGTTACAATGGGAATCATGACCGCGAGAGAGAGGTAGTTATTCAGAGTTGGCTGGAAACCAGGTCTAAGGCTGTTCTTCTTAATGGAGGTGGGATAGTTTTGCTTCCCAGGGGACACTGGGCAATGTCTACAGTTATTTTGGTTGTCACAGCTTTTGGGAAGTGATGGTACTGTCATCTAGTGGGCAGAGACCAGGGACATTGCTACTGTGTTCAAGACGAGCTCTCACATAGAGCTAGCTATCTGTATTGCCAGACTCATAATGTCACCGGAGACTGAAGTTGCCAACACTTGTTTGGAGTGAGGCATGAATTTAAGGAGTGACAAATTAGTGAACCAGGGGATCAAGGGAGGATGAAGTGCAGGCTGACATCTATACATAGGTGTCAATTACATTCCTAACACAGCGAGACAAACACTTCAGCCAATACTATGCCAAAGGGACCCTAATTCAGCAACTTGACTACGACACTCATAAGTTCTTAGTGTCAGAGCATAAGATGATGAAAAGCCTGGAGGAAAGTTCCTGGGAAGCAAAAGCAACAGGGTCCAGAGCCGCAGAATTTTCATACTGGAATGGTGTCTGTTTGTCAATATGTTTTTGTACTTTTATGTTTCTAAAATAAAAAAAAAAAAAAAAAGAATTTTCATACTGGGAGCTAAGGAGAGTATTGTGCAAATTGAATTAGTCCTGGGTCCAAACCAAAGTGATTTAATTCCCGAAGTACCAAAATAATTTTGCTCTGGTTAAATGTTTTTCTTAATTGTGTCCTTTTAGGAGTCGATGTGTTAAATCACATCAACATTTACAGGGCTAATAAGAGATATTTAGGAGGTGTTACAACCTTGCTTTTATTTAGAGAGGAACCGGAAACATGGGTTTGATTTTATGATTAAATTAGGACCAGAACTGGAAGCAAGCTTCCTCCAGGTATCACTTGATTCTTGGAGTCTGGCCACTTCCTGTTTCCCTGCCCTGTAAAGAGATGGTTATTTTATGAGTGGCAGGTTGTCTCAGGGAAAGAATATCCTGGAGGTGAGAGAAGGCAGGAAAGTCGAGCTATGCTAAACTATTCAAAAGAAGAGCTTAGAACTAGAAACTGTCACACTTGTCTGAGTTCTGAGGTGAAAATACATTTCAGAGCCAAGACAATTCATCTGTCAGCCTTGCCTTTGGAACGATACTTACTCGGCTGTGGGAAGAGAGCTCCAGGGAACATCCTAGCTAATGAAAGTTTGCTAATACTCAATATTCTGCAAATAACCCCAAATCAAGTAAGTTCTCAGTGTCAGGCCGTAAGATGATGAAGAGGCTGGGGGATAGTTCCTGCGAAGCAAAAGCAACAGGATCCACCGCAGCAGCCTTTTCATACTGGGAGCTAAGGAGGAGGCAAGAGGAAGACAGGGCAGGTAAAACTGGCTTTGTTTGTTGGTTTCAGTTCATCTTGTGCTGTAATATAACGCTTGTCTGCCTTTTCAACCTTTTTCATGAGAACTTAGTGGCATTAAGTACATCTGCAATGTTACATAACCATCACCACTACTTCTTTCCAAAGATTATTGCAAGCTGAAACGGAAGCTGGAAGCTCGCCATTCCTCTTCCACTCAGCCCAGAAAACCTCGTGCTCCACGGACTGTTCTAGATACCTCATCTGTGTGGAAGTGTGAACTTCCTGTTGGTTTTTGTCTGGCTACTGTTTGCTCCCAGATATCCAGGAAATCAGGCACGAGAAAACTACATGACAAATACGAAATAAATGAAAGGCATAGCTGGAGGTAGAAGTGACCTTATTTTCAAGATTTGGTACATTAAAAATGTTAAAAGCTTCACAATAATTAATATAGATAAAGCCTTGCATTTGAGCAAGGCTTAATATTTCTTCAAAGAGTTTTGACATTTCTTGTCACTGGATGCTTGATTATTATTAAGGAGAAAAAGCCACCCTTTTATGGTTAGATTTGGATAGAATACGAATCTCCCCTCATGCTAATATTTCCGTTGAATTATAGTGAGCAATATTTTAATGTACTGCTTTTGGGAATAACCCCAGGTGATGGGCTGGTCGAGGGCCAGGAATGAATGGCCTGCTTCACAATCATGTATCAATAAGGTTAAGGCCCACATTTCTGAGAAGGAAGTGTGTCCTTCTAAGGTCCCATGGAAAATTAGCTGCAGAGCCAGAATTAGAATTCATAGCCCCCGATCCCTTAACTGCCCACCAAACACAAAGTGTCCTTTTGTTCCCAGGGGCCTCCTGGGTGCCCCAAAGCACAAGGAGCAAGTGACTCTTCGTCCATGAATTCTCCCACCACACAGACAGTGCAAATTGTTTTCTTCTGGGGTCAAAGCTTTGCTGCCTGCCATTTCGGACTCAGTGGAGGCTGAAATACTTCCCTTGAGGGTCACATGTTGCATGTCACCCGTTACTGAGTGGTCCTGACTTCTCCCTTGGAGATCCTCTTGACCCTGCCTGCCAGCCCGGATCCTGGGCCTCCTGCAGAGCTCTGGATGCCTCCAGGGGGCTGGAGGGGACATTTTCCTCCGGCTACAGATGCAGCAGAATGGGAAGGTCGGACAATTAAACGCATGCCCTTTTCATTGACAGCTTTGTCTGTCCCCATCTCTGAAAACTCCACTTTTCCTTTTCATGCAGCTTATGGCTTGACACTTCCCCTCGGATCCCGCCTCATAAAACTCGCAGGCAGTCATCTAACTGCCTGTCTGGCTTTCCAGATTATGCCCACCCTCCTCCCTCTGCCCCCTAAGCTCTCCTGTAGGGAAGGTACTTGTGCTTGACACGACGACTTTCCCGGGCTAAGTTCCGCCCTTTAATTGCAGAAAGGCTTTCAGGTACGCAAGGCAGGGCATTCACTTGTCCTTAATATGACTCCTTTCCCACCTTCCTCGTCCGCTGCCAGAGGAAGAGATAGACGCATCTGCTTGGAATAATCAAATGAGCCCATGACAGGAAAAATAGGCGAGGGAGTAATAGTAAGTAGTTAATTTACCGGCGACAGCGCATTTGTTCCAATCTGGACTCTTTCAATTTGGCAGTCTTGGAAGAAAAGGTTTAATGGGCGTAGTGATATTTCAGTGACATAGCTTGGGCTTTGTGAGGGAGGTGGATTGGAAGGACGTGGAGCAGCAGAGAGAGGACAGGAGTGGATGAGTGGTGTGTCAGGGTAGGGCAGTGGCTTTCCTGTATGTGAACTGTAGTGTGTGCCATTGAAGTGCAGGTGAGGATTTAGGGATGTCATGCTGATTATCTGCCCTCGTCTTATTTCAGGTCTCGAAAGGCACTCCTCTCTCACCCCTGGTACTCACACAGGATCACCCGGCATCAGCTCTACTTCTTCAAAGTCCTCAAGAATGTAGTTTAGAGTGTGGTCTTTTCCAGCCGTGTTTCATCCTCCCTGCTACTATTTTGATTCTAAGTCCCACTGGGTCTGCTTTAGATCAGTGATTCTCAAACCAGGCTTGTCATCAGATCCAGCTGGAGGCACACACATGCACACACACACACACACACACACGCGCACATGCACACATACACATGTGAATACACACACATACATGCACACACATATACATATGCACACATGAATACACACACACACACACACACATACACACACACACACACACACACACACACACTAACTCTACCCCTGTTGGTTTTGACTCATTTGGTCTTGGGGTTTACAAAGCCATACTTTTGAAATTTTTCTCCTGGCTATACAGGTTTGCAAATGTCTTTCTTAGGCCATTTGACCATGTGTTAATTACATCTCTTGGCACCAATGTGTCTGCAGCACCTGTCACCTTCCAGGATTATGGTGCTAGAGATGACCAAATCACAGTGCAGTTCTGTGCTCTACAGAAGGCTGATCTAGGCTTTAAAACTCTGTTTCTCTTTTCCCTGCCGAATGATAACATTCAGACTTTTTGGCTTAGCATGTGAGGTGCTCTTCTGTGCAATTCCTCTGTGTCTTTCCACTTTTCCCTCCTATTCCTTCCTGGCTGCAACCCATCTGCACGGGATGAGCCCTTGCATGGCCAGTTCCTCACCCTCCACCTTCCCTGGAGACAAGGCTCTGCACAGGGTTTTCCTTCTCTGGGTGTGAAGCCCTTCTTCCCTGGGTGGTACTCTTTCTTTTTTTTTTTTTTTTTGGCGGTACTGGGGATCGAACTCAGGACCCTGCGCTTGCTATGCAGGCGCTTATTCCACTGAGCTGTATCCCCAGCCCCAGGTGGTACTCTTTCTTACCAGCTCTGAGATCTGAGGCAGATGGTGCAGTGGTTTGTCATCACCAGGATGAAGATGGCTGGGTGTCTGGGACTGTACAATGTGACTCTGCCTTAGAGACTGTGTTGGTTACTTTTCTCTCGTTGCTGAGACAAAATACCCAATGCCCAAAATGAAGGAAGGAAAGGTTTATTTAGCTTACAGTTTGTGGAGGTTTCAGTCCATACTTGGCTGGTTCAGAGGCAGAGTGGCACAAGGCAGAGGGCAGACTGTTCAGGGCAGCAGAGCACAGCAAAAACAACCAGAGCAAAAGGGAGGAATGGCTGCAAGCAGCCTCCTTTCTTCCCCCACACTGTAAACTGCCTACCCCCACCCAGGGGGCGTGTAGCTCTCACACAGTCTCCATGCACTCCTCTTCCACAGGCTCAGGATGTGTACAAATTAAGCACCTTGGCTTTCTGCTGAGTCACTCAGCCAAACCTTTAGACTCCCCAAGTTGACACAATGTATAAACCATAACAGGGACCTGGCGTGGGATCTGGAAAAGTCGGTTTAAGAACTGTGTAGGCAAAGAATAGATGAAATAGCACTGCATTTCCAGTATGGTTGAAAGCGGCCTGAACCCCGGTTCCAGAAAAGGAGGTGCGGTTTGTGATAATGCCCCTTACTAGCCGGGGGACTTTGGCCAGAGCACTTATTCCCTGTCCCCCAGTTTCCTCATGTAGTGTGATATTAGCTGTTATTGTAGTTACTGGCTTCATTGTTCTCCTTAAACATGAAAGGGAGATCAGCAGAGGGCTTGGATGGAGACAATGGGACCCAAGATCTTCTTCCTGACTTGGGCAAGGAGAGTGACTGGCCCATGGAACGGCGGTGTCACAGGGCATGTAGTAACAATGAGAAATAACAGTAGCTACTGTTTATCAAGTGCTTCTCAAAAGAAATTTGTTGTAGTATGAAAGCCCTGCAGAATGCTCCCTTTAACTTCAAACTCACTTATTCCATCCTTCCCGTGCCACTCTCCGAGACGGTTCTAGAGGTCCATTTTGTGAGTGTTGTAGTTGTACAGGTCTGGCTGCCTCGATGTCCTGAATTGATTAAGTGTTTACCATTCACGGCCGTTTTGATCTGGGGGAAGAGCCAGCAGCTGCACGGCACCAGGTCTAGTGAGCGAGGTGCATGAGGACACGGCGTCACTGTTTTTCTGTTCCGTGGCAGTCAGCGGCAGCACTCACCACACCTTGTAGTGATGCTCAGGAAAGACCACTTCCAGAACTGCTTCTGAAACTGGCAAGGAGGGACCACTGCATTCAGAGTGCCCATGGGCTGGGGTGGGGTCGGGCAGTGCTGTATTTTGAGGGGGATTCATGGCAATGTGTCTTTTACTTATGTTATCTCTTTCAACTCTGATAGCACCCATATGAGGCAGATATCCTTGTACCCTGCCCTTACCAATGATGAAATTAAGCCACTTGCCTGTGTTTACAAAGCTAGCATGTATAGGGCCAAGGCCTGGGTGTAGGCCTATTTAGCCCCCAAACTGTACACATAGCCATTTAGCCCACATGCAACGAAAATGCATGTGAAAGAGTTTTGATCATATTGATTTGTTCGATGATTGGCTTGGATATAATATATAGGAAATAGAAGAGCTTTGATTTATTCATTGTCTTGACAGGTCAGTCCAGGCTGTCATATTAAAATGTCATTGGCTGGATAGCTTGAATAACAAACATTTATTTTTTTAAAATTAATTTTGTTTTACATAAACATAATGATCACATTCATCGTAGGGAATTTGTATCAGCACATAATATATCTTGATTTTCTCCCCTGTTCCCCTCCCTTCCCTTAAACCCCTCTTCCCCTCCTTATTTACAGAAGTTTTCTTTCCATTTTTCTTTCTATTCTTTTTTCCCATTCCTTCCTTTCCTCCTCTGTTCTCCTTGTTCCTCCTCCCATTTGAATATTTTCTTCCTCTTTCCTAATATCTGTTATACATTTTGGTTCTTATTTACCCTTTACCAGAGAAAATATATGATAATTAAATATGTGTGTCTGATTTATTTCACTTAAGAGTATGGTCTCAAGAGGCATCCATTCACCTAGAAATGCTTCAAGATTACCTTTCTTTATGGCAGAGTAGTACTCCTTTGTATGAAAGAACCACACCTTCTTAATCCATTGATGGGCATTTGGGCTGTTACCAAGATTCACCTATTACAAAATGTGCACAGTAGCTTTGTAGTATAATTTCAAGTTGGGACTATGATGACCTCTGCCTTGCCTTTGTTGCTCAGAATTGCTTTTCCGTTCTGGATCTCTTCTGGTTCCAAATGAATTGTAAGATTGTTCCCTCTACAGGGACAGATTGTTAAAGGTAATTTTAACTGTTTCTGGGGGGCATGCAGGCAAAGTTTGGGTGTAGAAAGTGACTACATGGCACTGTTTGGAGCTAAGTGTGAATTCCAAACAATGGGGGAAGAAGGCCTGCCAAGGCTTTAACCTGCCCTGCTGCAGATGTCTACCTATGGCAGTTTTTCTCATTTTTAAAAGAAATGGGGAAAGAAGGTATCCCTGTTTATCCCTCTTGCTCTATGCCCCAATATAAGCGTCCCATAGACTTAACCCGTCCCATGCTAGGGGCTATGAACTGGAGGTGCGAGGAAGTGGTCAGAGCGAGGTTAGCTGCTCCTAGCATGCACTGGGGCCCCTTTCCTCATGATCCCTGTGACTCTTTGACCATACTTAGCTGCAGGTATTCCTTTTTCAGAATCTCAGTTAGCATATATCTGAGAATCTCTCTTTTCCAGTCTGGCAAGATGTCCTGGAGAGAAATCATGAGAGAGAGGTAGTCCTCTGGGGACTGAGGCTATGGCTATCCCTTAATATCTGTTTCTGCTAGTCATTGAAGTTATTCCAGTCTGTTGGAATTCAGCCAGTGAGGTGACATCCTTTAGCCAGGCACCTGTTTCTTTATTGAAGATAAAATCATTAGTGAACAGTGTATCACTGTAACTTGGGACGATTTAAAACAGGCCAAGTCACAGGGCAGAACTTGTCCAAAAGATGGGGACTGTCTCTTGATACAGAGAAAGTCTCAACATAAGGTAATTTTGACCATTTTCCCTCTGTCTTACAGTGCAACTGTAGGTATAAAACAGTATCATAACTCATACTTTCTCCTGCATTCTACTTTGTTTCTAGGGGTAGGCAGGCCATGCATGGGTGCAGAAGAATATTTAAACTGCTCTTTCTCAATACATGAGGGTTAAGCAAATTCCAGTGCTTAAGAATACATTCCGAAGGAGTAAGAGTATATGACATTGAGTTTTCCAAAAGCATCAAGAGGAAAATAGACATCCCTTTTACTCCCCACTTGGTTTTTATGTGCCCTCAAGGTATTTCACAGGTGACCTGCTCCAGACCAGGTGGCTGCTATCTGGAAAGTGACCAGAACATAGGCTGGGCCACCCTTACCAATACCCCTCTATTGTTTCTAGAAACTCAAATTCCTAACTCCAAATCTGTTCCCAAAAGAAAAGGCTAAAACTGATTCCCACTATAAAAGCCCTGTTTAAAGAAGGATGCTTGGTAGCAAAATTAAAACAATGATCAAGAGACCTGAACAATTGCTTTCTAATTCTTTGAAAAAGAGTGGGAGGGGGAGAAAAGGGCAGACTGGAAGTGGTTGGAGCACTTCCTGGCCCACAAAAGAAGTCACCTCTAGAGATGGAGGCAAGTAATGGCCCCCCAAAAAATCCTGCCCTTGGCCCAAGGGCAAAGAAGTCATTGAGATTTGTGTTATTTACCTAATCACCTACAAGGCTATGTTTTACTCGGAATCCACTCTACAGAGTTCTATGTCTCTGTATCTGTAACATATCTATGAAACCCTTTTACCATCTGTACTCATTGACTGGCAACCATAACTTACACATTACTGAAAGTACTTCCCTCCCTTACACAAATAAATGATGAGAACCAGGCTTAGGAGAGGAGAGAAAGCTAGGAGGTTGAGGCCTTTTTGAGAGAATGAGGGAGTGAGATGAAAGAGTAGTTTAGAAATTCTCTCTTGAACTGAATGTGCTTTGGGCCCTTAAATATAATGCTTAGGAAATACCATCTTCTGGTGTCACTCAGGAGTCAGTTCTTTCCACTGGGTCTCAGGTTTCAACTTCCTGTACCTGTTGGATGGGAAACTATGCCAAGAACACTAGGCGGGGACATCACCTTCATGAGTTCTCCTGGATGGGCAAAATTCTCATGTCTCATCTGACCCACAGTTGGGGTGTGTGTTCCTCATTTATGATTCTGTTTTTGGTGTTAACAAATGCTTATTTTCTATGTGCTCAACTTGAAAGGTTTAGTTGTTGGATAGGAGGGGAAGGTTGAAACAGATTGGGACTAAAACCTTTTAGAGTCTCTTTCTCTCTGATCTTTAAAAGAAACATGCCTCAAAAAAAAAAAAAAAAGAGAGAGAGCAAGAAAGTACAAAGTAACCAAAAAAGATCAGAAATTAAATCAGAGAGAAGAATCTTCTCATGGTGAGTTACTGAGATAATTTGTCCAAGAGTTGTCACTCTCAGCCTAAAAATGCAAGAACGGGTAATCTCTTCACCAGTGGAAGATCAGACCAGAAAGGAAACTGAGGCAGAACAGTATAGACATTACTTTCTACGAGCATGGAGGGGGGATCAGGCCAGACTGTCTCAGTGAATCCTGTCCTCCCAGATTTAAGGTCAGCAGCTGCACTGTCAAAAATAACTAGCTGAGGGAGTTCTGAATTTATAAGAGGCATTTATATTTCAGGAATTAGATGTTTTAAAAAAGACCCAATATGTAGCATTTTACAAATTCACATTTTGCTTAGAATCAAAGTCCAGTAAGGACTCTCTAACATTACTCTTCTCTAGCACTGCTTGTCTGAGATAAGATAGTAACCGTAACAGCCAAACAAGTCAACCTGGTCAAGCAATGAACACTAGTAAATTCAGTAAGTAGTAAGTCCATACACAAAACAGGAATACAGGACCCTGCCTGTGAAAAGATAGTGTCCTATCAAAGAAATATCATAATCTTCCAAGGTTCTCAACTTAGATTATCACCATTTGACAAAATAGAAGATGTAAAAATCCAAGCATAAAAAGACAAGGCATAAGCTACCAGTAAACAAGAACGACAATTCCTGATTACCTAAATGAGTCATAATTCATAACTCCTGAGACAAAAGCAAACTTTTACATCCTTTCAGTTGTCTTGGTGGCACCTCCAAAATGACACAGGGGTAAAATGTATAACTCCCAACCTGGGAGATGTCAGATACACCAAGTTCATGTTCCCTGGAGTCAAAGAAGGAATCCTAAGGAAACAATTGAGTTTAAGAGTAGGAAAACTTATTGAGGAATAAGAATATCTCCTGAGAGACAGGAAGGTCCCAAGTGGACTTCCTAAGGTTTTTTTTCCCTTTATGTCTTGTATTTTATTTATTTTCTTCCAAATTTTTTCAATTAATTAATTCTTTCTCAAATATAATCTATTCTGCTGTTAAACCCATCTATAAAGCTCTTACTCTTGATTATTGTAACTTTTGTTTTAGTTTTAGGATTTCCATTTGGTTCCTTTTGTATTTCCCTATTCTTTGCCTAAATTCTATGAAATTCTTTTCCCATCTTGAATGTTATTTTTCTACTTAAATTACGGTTGCCCAGTGCTCACTCACTACTGCAGCTAGAATCCTTGTAGATTTCTTCTTTCTGTCTGTTGTTCCTTTTTTTTTTCTTCTCTTATCTCATAGCTTGCCAGGTTGTTTTTGGTTTACTATGAGGTAGTGTATCTGCAAAATTGTTGGTAGCAGTAGTTTTGACGTTGAGAATATAAGATCTTTCTGTAAAGAGACTAACATTTACTTCTAGCAGGAGTAGATGGTAATGTCATCAAGGGCCATTCTTCTGTGCTCCTCCTTCTTCTTCCCCTAGGAAGGCAGTCCTTCAGGGTCCCAAGCCAAGGTCTGCGGTTTTACTGAGGCTCTTCTCCCACCTGGCACCTCATGGACTCCTTTAGTCCCTCAACCCTAAAAGCTCACCCAGTATGCTCAACCTTCAAGTCTCTGGACTTCACTTTCCAGAGTTATTTAATGTCTAGGGATGAAAAGGAGACTACCGTGGCTGAATACTTTCCTCGAATCTCTGATCTTTCTTAATCCTAACTCAGTAACTCTTACTATGTTTTAGTTCTCCAACACCTTCAAGCGGAAAGAGGATGGTTTCTCCCATCCAATCACTAACTGGGCCGGACCCTGCTTAGCTTCTGAGATCGGATGAGATTGGGTGTATTCAGGATGGTATGACCATAGACAAGTGGATGGTTTCTGATGTCCTCATTTGCTATCATCAGTGCCAGCTATTTTACACACACACACACACACACACACATACACAGTTTTAAAACAGTTTAATGTATAAGGCAAATCACTCAGGTCAGGAGATAGAACTTTATCAGCCACTTCAGAAGCAATGCTGATAGATTCCCTAGACCCACCAGGGAGAGTGTGTAGGGCACACAATACTTCAGGGATTACAGAATATATTAATGTTTTATTAATATATGTTTGTTAAAAAATAAAATTTTTAAATTTATTTTAAGGGCCCATGAAAATTCCTTAATTTCTTTGAAGAAACAATGATAAAATATACACCATTTTAATGTTAATACATGTAGGTATTCATCTTTAATTAGAATATAATAAAATATAATTTAGATAAGTTTTTAATGGAGACAGAGCCCACAAAAGCAAAAGTACTTTGGGCCCATAAAAGTTAGTGTGTGGTCCTTCTTTGAAGCATTCTATTCACAACTATATCCTTAGTTCAACACTCATCCCTAGCCTAGTTTTATTTTATTTTATTTTTGGCATTTTGAGACAGGGTCTTGCTGTGCAGTTCAGGCTGATCATGAACTCACTCTGTAGCTTAGGCTGTCCCAAACTGTCAGAAATCCTCCTGCCTCATCCTCCCAAGTGCTGAGATTGCAGGTATACGCCACCACACCTGACCACAGGCTAGTTTTTATTATAAAAGTTCACTGCATTTCTTTATAACTTTGTAACCCATGTGCTTCTGTAAATATTCCAGTTGTATCTAGTGTTCCAAACTTTTGTTCTGAAGTTAAATTTCCTTTACCTATAGGTTATTCTTTATCCTCTCCTCTTATCTTACAACCGGTCTGTTGGAGAACAGGTGGGTGCTGCCACCTGGAGAGTGGCCCACTGTCCAGTTCCTGCTGTCACACCCTTGGGTCCGCTCAATTTTCCTCTGTCTGGCCTGGGTGTTCTCTGTTGTGGTCCTCTGGGTCCAGTGTGTTGTTATACTCAAGGCTGACCCCCTGGGTGAGGCTGTGGGTGACTCTCTCGCCAGGAGGCACAAGTCTTCCTCTCTGTGATAGTCACCACCTCTGGTGCCACCGGTTCTGGCATTCACAGTTCTCTATTCTTTCATTTTGCTGATGTTCGATCCCTCAGGGAGGACCCGTTGGCAACATGTTCTCTGAGCTCTTGATGCTGACATATTGTCCATGTTTAACTTTTGTTCTTGAAAGTCAGCTTTGGTAGATATACAATTCTTTGTTTACATTTTCTTCCCTTGAGTACTGGCCTGGTTAATTTTGTGTGCCAGGCTCCTTCCGGGAAGATGGCGACCAGGTGAGCAGCAGAGGGAATCTCTCCCAGAGACCGATCCTTTGCGTGCGGCTGCCCGGTCCGTGGATGCAAAATTCCAACTGATCGGGCTGCTCTCCGCGGCATGAGCATTAAAGGGCCGGCTGAGAGGCCGTGCGGCGAGAAGTGGGCGGAGCCTGAGAGCTGGGCGCCCGAGGGATCGGTCCTGCGTTTGGGCCGCAGCTCGGTTCAAATCGTATACAGCCGAGAGAGCGAGTGCGGAGGGAAGAACGGCTTCAGCTCCTGAACCCGACCGGCTCAGAGGCTGCTGTAACCAGGATTTGTTGGAGGCAGCGGAGCAGAGGAAACTCAGAGAATGCGCTACTGGGACAGACTGCGCCGATCTGGGCAGCGGTCCGGGATCCCGCTCAGAACCCCACCCCCGCAGCCAGAGCTGCGCGAACTGGAGCAACAGCGACCGACGGGATTTCTGAGTCGGGAAAAAGCTCCATCCAGGGAGAAACATCTGAACGGCACTCCTGTCTGCACGATCACAGGGTGAGTTAAGTGCGCGCTCTAACTGGTTTTTCCTGAATCGGGAAGAAGCTCGGCCCAGCGAGAGACATCAAAGCAGCTTGAAGGACTGCGGGATCTCCCGGGTGGGAAGACCTAGCTAGGCACCCCAACGGGATTTGTGAGGGGGGAAGGAGCTCCACCCAGGGAGGAACACCTGAGTGGCCTGTCTGCAAGAATCCTGGGATGGCGAGCTGTTTATTCGCCCTGGCCAGGTCTTGGGGTAGGGAGTAGAAGCAGAAATCTCAACAGACAGCTTAAGGGACATTCTCCTAAAGAGAGGGAGTCATTGGAGCAGCCTCTGCAGCAGACCTTTGCCTGCTGAACTGCCTGTGGAATTTATAGCTCCACATTTTGAATCTGATACCCAAAAATGGGAAAACAGAGGAACAAAACGCAGTCTCAAAACTCAACCCCACCCAGAACAAGTTTTGAATGTGAAGATACAGGGGAACCAGGAAGCCTCATAACATCAAGTTATGAAACGATTGCATCTGAAATAAAACAACTCAAACAGGCCATGAAAGAGCTTAAAGCAGAAAAAACCCACATACCCGCAATGATTTCTCAGACAAAAAACGAGCTGAAAACAATGATGGAAGAAATGTTCCATTCACACAGACAAGAAATAGACAAAAGACTAGAAGAAAATAGGAAACAAATGGAAACGTTACAAGAGCAATTTAGGAATGAATTACCAATAATGAAACAGGTCCAAAGAGAATGCTAGGATTTGAAAACTAACACTGAAAGCATGCAAAACCATTTAAATGAAACCGAAGATAGAATTTCAGAACTTGAAGACAGCATGGCAGCTTATGAGCGTGAAAGGAAGAATCTCATGATATCATCAAAGACACAAGAAAAGTCAATCCAACAGCTGCAAGATGAGGCAAAACGTAACAATATTCGAATTATAGGAGTGTGTGAAACAGCAGGAGATCT
>PVLD010019318.1:0-36741 GCA_004027595.1 Dinomys branickii
AGAATTGTGTATTCATCTCAGATGCCCATTTCTGGATTGGGTCTTTGAATTTGGACAGGTACATGTTTTTTAATTCTTTGTATGTTCTAGATAGAAGACCTTTGTCTGAGGGACAGCCAGCTAGGATTTTTTCCGAATTTGTGGGTTTTCTTTTTACTTTGCTGGTGATTTCTTTAGATGTACAAAAACTTTTCAGTAGAATAAGGTCCCAATTATTGATTCTTTGAAGTGTTTCCCTTGCAGTTTCATTTTTGTTCATGAAGTCTCTGCCTACTCCTATGTCTTCAAGATTTTTACCTACTTTCTCTTCCAATAGATTTAGAGTTTCTGTTTTAACATCATATCATTTTGAACCCTTGATCTGAAGCAGCTCGTGGCACTTTCATGCAGAATGGCACTCGCTTCACAAGAATAAAGTGGAATGTATGCCTTCGAGGTGGGGTGGGGGAAGGGTGTAACAGAAGCCTTGCTGTGGCCGTGCCCCTTAACGCGCTGCTGAGTTATTTTCTCTTGCTGTGGTTGACTTCTCCTTGGCCAGTCAAACCCACGGCCCAGGGAGCTTTTAAAATGATGTGCAGTCTTCAGGGTCCGGGTAGTGTAGAGTGGTGGTTAAGGGCAAGTGATATTAAATTAGGTCCATTCCTGTTTGGGTCCCACAGCCTGTCCTTTCACCTGTGTGGCTGTGGGCAGGAGCTTCATCTCTCTGTAGGCATCAGTCTCTCAGGGCAGGCAGATCTTTAAGGGTGGTGGCAAGGACTAACGTAGCAAATGTCAGGAAAGCACTTACGGCTCCTGGCACAAGGGTACCCACTAAACGGGAAAGATTATTAACCAGTCAAACCCATAGCCCAGGAAGCTGTTAAAATGCACAGGTCAGTGCGTTAATGGGGCCATCTGCCCACTCACAGCACACAGTAAGCTTTATTCTATGCCACACAGAATTCGGAATTGCCCTCCGGGTCATTGCAGGAAGACTGGGATGTATTCACTCTAGTCTTTCCTTACTGCTTCCACATTTGGAAAATTCTGACAGCATTTCTCCGCTCTGGCCCTCTGGCACCTCTCCCAGTTTGCATTTCTGGAGGATTCCAGACACTGGCTCTGAGGTGATACCTGCCTATCCTGTTCACGGCCTGGGCTCACGGTTCACCAACGTCTGCAGACCCGAACTCATTCAAGACATCACGGCTGATTCCGTATCTGTTTTTTCACAGCTTTGGGCCCACAATTCTCATTTTATACTCCAGCTCCTGTGAAAAGCTCATTCTCCCAAAGTACTCTTACCTCGCAGGGATGACAAATTTCACCTTAAAATCAGTATGTCCTTTGCTGGGACCACAAGGCCAAACCTACTGAGCTGGAAGAAGGGAGGACCCAATAAAGCCTACAGAAAGTAAAGGGAAAAGGAATTGAATCCTCTCTGGGAAGCCATTGCTGTCTTTGTATTTAAAGTGAGACTTGATTTTCTCTTAGAAACTGGATTATGTAACTATCTCTGAGCCTCCCATTTATGTGTGATTTGGTACGATAGTCACCAGGCAGAATGCTAGGCAGTCACTCTCCTATAAAGCGGGTCTAGGGTGTCTTATCTGTGAGTGTGAAATACAGTCACCAATATCTTAGCTGACTCTTGCTGAATACAGTGTGGCCCAGGGATGGGTTCAGGAACTCCTAGGATTTCAAAATCTATGGATGCTCAAATCCTTTCTGTAAAATGGCAGAATATTTTCAGAGAACCTACACCTATCCCCCCGTATACCTTAAATAATCCCTAGACAGCCGCCTAACCTAGATTTCCTACTAATCACCTAAAACCATATGAAATGCTATATAAATAGCTGTTATACTGTGTCGTTTAGGGGATAACAACACGGTGAAAGAAGCCTGTACGTGTTCAGTATAGACGCAATGTTTTGCAATGTTTTCCACGGACAGCTGGTTCGACTAGCAGACAGTGGAACCCGTGGATCCGAAGGGCTGAAGGCACTGACTCCGCGTGAGCACTTTACAAAGATCGTTATGTAATTTCTCCACACAAACCTGTGAAATGGAAGCTCTTGTTACTAACACTTTTGAGCACGGGGCAGAGCCAGAGTCTCCTGTCTGGTGGTGCACGGTGAGGGGGGCATGGGAAGAGAGGCCACCTCCCTGTACAGCTCTTAGGAGAGACAGAGAACAGGCCCAAGGACGGTAGCCGTCGCCGCATCAGCACCTGTCGTATGAGGAGGCACAGGGAAGGAGATCCTCAGTGCGAGGCCCAGGTCTGAGTGTCCCGGGCAGGTATGGCAGCGTACAAGGACATCAGGATACCAGGTGTCTGGTCGGGCGTGGGTCTGGGTGTTGCTGTGCAGACATCTTGTGAAAATGAAGTTAACGTTTAAGTCAGTGGATGGTGAGTGAGGTGGATAACACTCCATAATGTGGGTGGGTCTCCTGGAATCGGTGCAAGGCCTTAAGAGAAAACAAACAGGGTGCCCCAGGAAGAAAGAATTCTGCTAGGAGTCTGCCTTTGGGCTGGAGCTGGAACCTTAACCTCCTCCTGGGTTCCAGCCTCCCCGGCTGCCCTGCAAGTTTCAGCCCTGACACCTATAATCACGTAAGTCAATTCCCTAAAGCAAATCTTTGTCCTTACAAATATGTACAATTCTGTTTCTCTGGAGAACCCTGATTAATACGCCACTCTAAAGTCAGAGAAAAGAGGCTGGCATTAGAAACGTGAGAGTCGCAAACATACAAACCAAAGCTAAGCGATAGAAATAGTATGAGAGCTATAGCATCAATGTTTTCCTAGTAGTCATATTTTTAAAAAGGAAAATACATGACATTAATTCTACTTACTCTACTGGATCCAAAAATGTATCATTTTAGCACGTAAAGAGCACAAAAACACTAACACTTAACGTTTTCTGCTATACTCAGTCTTCAAAATCTGGTACATCCTTACTAACAGCATATCTCAGTTTGGACTTGACTTATTTCAAGTTCTCAGTAGCCACAGGTAGCTGGTGGCTACCATGTTGGATAGCTCAAGGGACAATGGGATTGCAGTGTCTGGAATGGATTGGGATCAACTAATATGCATGTGCAGCTAGAGAAGAGGAGAGGACAGAGTCAAGGCCGGGTCCTGGAAGCCAATGAGAAGTGGGAGTGAGGAACCTAGAAGCCAAGAGGAAAGGACACCACTGCAGCAGGTTGACTAATGCTCACTTGTAACCCCCAGCTGAACTGAACTAGTGTGGCCCTGGGTGTGGAAGGGCCACGAGAGGATTGTTGCCAGCAGCATAGAAAGCGGAATCGGAGGGGAAGGTGGTGCGCTGCTGGCTCTCTTGGGGAAGCTTGTCACTCTGACTTTCCTGATATGAGTCCAGCTCTTCTCCTCTTCGGATCAGCTGTCATGCTTGCCATCACTAAGGGTGGCTGTGAGTCTTTAGGGGGGCTCTGGTCCTTACTTTCTTTGAGGGTCGCTTCCTGGCTCCAGGGCAGATCCCTCAGCCTGCTGGCATAATATCCTTCACCCGGCTGGCACAGACTTTCTAGCTCCCACTGAGGACCTTCAGGCCTTCTCAGCGCAAATCCTAGATACAGACTCACGTGGAACATTGTCGTGGGCTCCATGCTTCCAGCTGGACTCATGGAGAACATTGCATGGGTTCTAGGTCTTCAGCTGGACTTGTGCAG
Source organism: Dinomys branickii (assembly GCA_004027595.1). NCBI lineage: Eukaryota > Metazoa > Chordata > Mammalia > Rodentia > Dinomyidae > Dinomys > Dinomys branickii. The sequence continues at coordinate 3,679 of PVLD010019318.1, forward strand.
AACACTGTGTGGCTTACAGGACCTCGGCTGGATTGTTTGGGTCTTTAGTGTGTGGGCAGATCTCCTGTACTCTTTTGCATTTGACCCTTTAGGTGAATATTATGAAATAATCCCATAAATTATGTGTCCTGTCGTTATGGTTGACACATTGTGTCAAACTGGGGAGTCTAGAGGTTTGGCTCAGTGACTCAGGAGGAAGCCAGGGTGCTTACTTGGTACACATCCTGAGCCTGTGGAAGAGGAGGGCGTGGAGATTATGTGAGTGCTACATGCCCGCTGGGCGGGTGTAGGCTGTTTACAACGTAAGGAAGGTGGAAAGAGGCTGCTTGCCCACTATTCCTCCCTTTTGCTTGTTGTTTTTGCTGTGGCCTGCTGCCATGAATGTTTGCCCTCTGCCAAGTGCCACTCTGCCTCAGAACCAGCCAAATATGGACTGAAACCTCCACAAACTGTAAGCTAAATAAACCTTTTCTTCCTTCATTTTGGGCGTTGGGTATTTTGTCTCAGCAATGGGAGGAAAGTAACCAAGACACCTGTATTAAATCTTTTCCCTTGTAAACCCCGACTACAAAACCATCAAGGGTCAACGAGATGCAGGTTGAGAAGTATGCATTGGAACTGGCCAGACGGAGGTCACTGGCGATCTTGACAAGAGCAAAGAATTGAGTTGACCAGTTGATTAAGAGACATGCAGGTGAGGAAGTGGAGCCTGAGAATTCAGAGCGCCTCTCGGAGGAGAGGAGACTGATGCGGAACGGGACAGTGTCATGGCTGGAGCAGGCGTGGGACCCAGGGCACTGCATTTAGACAAGAGATTTTAGAACATTGTTTGAGCGCCTGTGAGAGAGACTTCACAGAGAGGGAGAAATGAGTGGTGGAGCGAGAGAGAGGAGACGAATGTGGGTGTGAAGTCCTGTCCTCCAGCCGCTGCTGTCAGTGGGAGGTGGGCGCCGTGCATGTGCAGGTGGCACGGTGTCAGAGCGGCGCTGCGAAGACGAGGCGGTGCTTTCTGTGTGGGTGAGCATTTGGACGGGGAAGAAATCCAGGGTGCAGCTATGGCTTGGATGTGTCCCCCCCCCAGAGCCCAGGTGCTGGAAATGCCATCCTCCCTGCGGTAGGGGCTGGGGCCTAAGACGGGGTGGCTGGTTCATAGTTTTCCTCAGCAGGGACTAATGTCTTTAACCTGGGCATAGGTTAGTGACCACGAGTGTGGGTTGTCGTAAAGAAGCCTGACCTTGTCTTATGCTCTTGCCCTTCTGCCTTTTGCCAGGGGATGGTGAAAGAAAGTCCTCACCAGTAGCAGTCTATTGGACTTGGCAGCCTCCACAAATGTGAGCCAAATAGACTTCTACTGTTTATAAATTATGCAGTCTGTGGTATGCTGTGATAGCAGCAGAGAAGAGACCAAGAGAGATAGTATCTTACAGAGGCACAGATGAAAGTGACCAGGTAACTAATATGACTCTTGAACCTGAATACACACTGTAACTTTCCGGGAAACTGTTAAAATACATAAAAGGGAGGACCCTGCCACAGATCACTTGAATTAGAATCTCTCAGGTTAACTCACAGGAACTAGTATGTTTAAAGTCTCTTTCTTTGATTCCCTTGGCAGCCAAGTTTGGGAAACAGTGGTAGGGAAATAGAGTAAGACCGTGCCAGCCCAACACTGAGTCTGATCTTACAGAATCGTTGTCACTGACATCAACACAGTCTTGTAACCTTTAGGAGACAGAACTTTGGGTGCAGAGCCCTCCGAATCAACTGTAACAGAGGTGTTGGTGGGTGTGGGTGACCTTAGCATTCAGGTCTGCAGAAGTAGCTACCTTCATTACAGGATATATAGAAAAGAGGGAAGACATTGCCTTGGGTTGCAGCTGTGAAGAGTAACCCTGCACCCTGCTGGGAAGACCCCTATCAGGACGGGAGGGAACAAATTCAGAAGGAACCGTCTGTACAAATTTAGCTGAAGACTGTTACTGAGGGGAGTGGGCTGTGTGTGAGGAGTCTGAGAATCCAAGGGAAGGGGCCTGAGAAGCAGTCACCTGGGAGACTATCAGGTGTGTGGAGTTTTTCATCCATGCCCTTACCCCTCCACACTTAACACACATTCAGTGAGTGCTTAGTGAGTGCTGGGCTGCAGTTTTTGCAAAGGTCAGACGCTGTAGCACACTACAGTCCACATGGGAGTCACCTGTTCAGGTTTTATCGAGCGAAGAAAAGTGTCCAGGAACCCTCCAAAGAAATGCAGGAAGACACAGTGAGAATGAAGAGCACGGACAGGAGCTGTACGTCTGTCACCTGGATCCAAAGTATATCCAGAACATTAGGGGAATGAGCAGGGCCCACTTGGCCACCTACAGAGAGCCCTTCCCAGTATACAAGGCCCTTCCCAGTCCTTGTCACAGCCCAGGAGCTTGTACTTGTAATCTCATGAAGAGTTACTGGAGTTTTAGCAAGTTAATTTTCATCTACCACCTCCAGTGCAACCCATGGCGAGAATAAAGACACTAAGGCATACTTGTAGTTATGGGGAGCTGAGGCATCCTAAGTTCAGCCATGGATGATGGCCATCCAGAACAAAGGCCTCGACCCAAGGCCAAACCCAGGTTTTACTTATTTATGAAGAAGGGAGTGGCTTGAGGATGAGTGCCTGTGAGAACCGTGGGAAGTAGGTGAATGCCTTGAGCTGGGCTGGGTAGGAGGCCTGAAATCACCTCTACAAATGCAGAGAAAAGGATATGCAGAAAGAGTAATCTGCATAACACAATTGAAATAGTATCTAATGCTTTGGGGTCAATACTTCAGCTCTGATGTGTAATGTTTCAAGCCCCAGGAAGTCACAGCCTCTATCCCAAGGCTCAGTCCCAGCCGACAGCATGGAGAATTGGCTCACGCATCCTGCCTCATCCCAGCTCACTCGTGGAAACAAGGGGTGCTGGGAACAGGGCTGTGGCTCTGCTGACAGCAAGGTGGCCAATTCCGTTTCTCCAGCTGAGAGGTCCTCAATCAGGACACATTATACTATCCTAGCAAAGGGAAGAGGGGTGCCGCTGGGCTCCCTGGCGGAAGAAAGGGGGCTGCGGCCCAGCGCTCTGCAATGCACAGGGCAGCCCCAGGCACAGCAGTTCCAGCCAGGTGTCCGAGCGCTGGGCTCAAGGACCCCACATGGACCTGGCATGTGGTCTGGCAGTGGCTGTTTAGAGGTGTGCTGTCCCGGGCACTGCCCCAGGGCCTCCGACCAGAAGGCTTGGGGCAAGCGACTCCCCTCTCACCGCCATCCATATTTGCACCCCAGGGGTTCTTAAGCAGGTGACTCCCGGATGCTGACCCCCAACAAACTCCTCTACGAAGTGAAGATCCGGAAGTGTGTAACAACCCACAAAGGCTTTGCACTTTGAAATTTTCTGAACATTTCCAAGTACCTGACTCACCGAGCCCCAAAGATTCTTGTAAAGTTGGTATTGTGCCTCTTTTACAGACGAGAAACTGGAAATATCAGAGGTCTGACCTGCGTCTGGTTCCAGCAGCCACCAAGTGACAAAATGGGAACTTGAATATAGCTCCTTGCTCAGCAGCTGACACATAAGAATAAATGTTTGTTGACTGAATACATGACCAGATGAGCAAATTAAACTGTTTGACCTCAAAAACTGATTTGCCTTACACTCTTACGTGACACCTATTTAATTACCTCATAAAGTGTTTAGGAGATGAGATAACGAATCTAAAATTAAGAATTGGAATAAAAAGTAATATGAGGGCTGGGAATACAGCTCCGCAGTAGAGTATTTGCCAGGATGCTCAAAGTCCTGGGTTCAATTCCAGGAATTCTAAAATAAAAACAAAAAAGAAAAAGGTAATATGAACAAAGACTTGCTTTTTCGAGTGACTGAGTTGGAAGTTATGAAAGTGTTCAAGTTCTAAAAAGCTATGAAAATGTTCAATTCTAAAAAGCTATTAGGTTAAGACCTTGAACTCTCAAACACTTGAACCGAAGACAAGTGATCTTAGACAAGATCACCTGCTTAAGAACCCCTGGGGTGCAAATATGGATGGGGTGAGAGGGGAGTTGCTTACCCCAAACCTTCTGGTTGGAGTCGCTGGGGCAGTGCCCAGGGACTGGTTTTTGAAAATAAATTTAGAAGAGAAACTAGGCTGTAAAGAGTTAAAAAAAAAAATCAGGGCTAACAGCAGGGGTCCCCGGGCGCTAAAGGAATTCAAGTCAGCGCTGTAGAAGTTTTCCCCCTGGTGGACAGAGCGGGCAATGCACACAGTGTCAGGAACCTCCTCTGAGGTGGCTCACGATGCAGGAGCGCCCCTGTTGCCCACTGAAATATGTGCCCCGGCCCCAAGGGCACGTGTTGAAGTCCCACCTCCCATTTCTCACAGTGTGAATGTATTTGAAGAGAGGGCCTTTTGAGTGAGGGCTGGGATAAAATGAGGCGCCGCGCAGCAGACCGGCCATGTGAAGGCACAGGGCGAAGGTGGCTGTCTGCAAGCTAAGAAGAGCGAAACACAAAACCTGCGGGTGCCTTGACCTTGGACTTCCAGCCACCAGACCTGAGACAATGTTTAAGCCACCACGGGTGACATTTGGTATAGCAACCTCCACAGAGTAATACAGCCGCCATGAGGAACTGTGTCCCCCAGTACGAGGAAGCTGAGCATCTGGTCTACCAACAAGCATCTGCTCTTTGAACGTGGGTCTTACCTATGAAGGGCACTCTTTGTGTTCGGCCTGATCCAGCCAAAATCCAACCTATGTGTCTGCGTAGGGCAGCGTGCTTGTGATACATGAGCATTTGCTGCCTACCTGCTCCCATCAGGGATTCTAGAGTACCAGGTCTCTACTCATTGAAGTCCAGTTTTTAAAAAGTCGTCATTCATTCCTCATTGAAAAATGTAGACATGAACATTTATGAAAATATAGACAAACAAAAACAAGAAAACAAAACCCAGCCACGCTTCCCCTGCAATCCAGAGTTAATCTATTGTTTCTCATTCACAGTGGAGTATTTTTTTTCTTTCTATAAATATAAATGCATAGTTTTGTTTCCCTTATAAAAATGGAATCATCTGATATGTAATGCTTTTCTCACCAACGATGTAACATAAGTAACTCTCTCTACCACCAAATTTTTTTTGTAGCATTGTTTACATGGTTTTTATAAGAACATACCTTAATTAATCCTCTACAGACATTTTATTTCTGATTGTTCTTTATTTTATACAATGTTACTGACGAACAACTGGGTAACCCACACATATACATTCATTCATTCAAGATCATTTTCTTAGAATACTAGATTTTGGTTAAAATTTAACTTTGCCTACTCATAAATGGGAAAAACCTCTATATGCGTAATCAACACATGACCAAATAGGACAGCAGGACCACTGTCCTGTTTAGGTCATGTATTGATAGGTGACCACTGATATGTGTGAAAATAGTCAGGCTGAATTATAATGATAATGGTAAATCATGGAGGACAGCCAGGAAATTGACCAGGATGAGGAATGACCGCGGAAGGAGAATGTGCTCATCCTGCAGCTGGTTGAAGTGGAACTGGCAGAAGTAAATAGGGGGATGGACAGGTCAGTAAAAAGAATCAAGAAATGGAGGCTATGACTGTAAAGGGGTGCTGTCTTGTGACCCTCTGTGGCTGGTTTGCAAGACACTTTCCTCGCTGTGAGGTTAGCTGACCTGCTTGTTTGTATGCCCTGTGCTGTGGGTGAGCTGAGATATGCAGCTGCTTTCCACATCACTGCCTGGTGCCCCGCCACTGACGTGTGCCGGGGAAAGCAGGAAAGTGCAGCGCCAGATGGGACAAAGCATGGGAAGTAGGTGGATCTGTCGAGGGAGGAATGTTATCTAGTGCTTTATAAAATAAAAAATGATTTTGAATGTTCCATTTTACATCCTTGGTTGCCTCATTAATGTAGAAACTCAAATGTCTATATCACTCAAGGTGCTAAGTGTAGGCCATTTTTTATTGAAAACTTTGGCAAGTAAATGATATGTGTGGGAGGTGTGGGGGGTGTGAGTGTGTGTGTGTGCATGTGTGTGTGTGTTAATTCTGTTAGCCCTTGGCAGAGTACAGCTTCTTGTATCATAACAGAGCTAAGACTTCTGTGGGTGAGGAGCATGTAGTCTGATAACAAAAACTGACCAAGGTACACAAAACACATTCTAGGAAAACATTTTGACACATGCTCATGGGTCTGGCTCCTGACTTCAATGCAGGTTTGATATCTCTAATCTGAAAATCCAGTGCTATGAATAGAAAAGTCCACACCATGAAACTTCATTGCATGCACAAAATCATTTAGAAATATTGTATATGTTTGCCTCTGGCATTTGCATATAAGATGTACAGGAAATATACATGAATATCATGCTGAGACTTCTGTCCTGCCCCGAAGATAGCTCATTACAAATGCAAGTATTCTAAACTCTGAAAAGCCCTGGTCTGGAGAATTCCAGGTAGGAGATCCTCAAACCTTGGTGTCTATTTGCGAACTCTTGTTGGCCACTTGTCATGAACTTTTGGCCACTGACACTTCACTCTCCCCTCTAAATACAAACAGGCTGACCCTGTGAGCCTTTGGGGGACGTTCCAGGTCCAAATTATAATGCAGGTTTATGACGTGATTGAACTGGATGCAAATCTAACTTTAAGAGATAAAACACTTTCCTAAAACCAAGTCAGGGAATTTAGAATTTCCACCTCTAAATGGAGACAGTAAAACACAGGGCCCAGGTTAGTGACGGAAACGGAGATGTTTCCTCGAAGGAAGAGGCTTGGCTGCAAAGGAGACCCTGGGCTGGACCTGACCCAGTCATTCATCTTGGGGTGAGACCCATGGTGCAGTGGGTTTTGTGGGACAGGTTTCTGTCATTGTTATCACAGGGGACGTTCATGATGTGAAACCAAGGTCCTCTCACAAGATCAGGGGACCTGGAGGAAATCGCTTGCCTGCAGGAGGGGGCATGCTTGTTGCAAAAGCTCTAAGAGGCCCATGGAAGAACCAAGGAAGGCGAAGTGGCTAAAGAAAAGCAGGGAGGGACCAGGAACATGGAGACATTTGGAGCCAACTAGCAGCACCAGGGTTGACAGCACTCCACATAAAAGCTCAGGAGCGAGCACTTAAACTTGTATTTCCACATGAGTATGGGCAGATGCATTTCTGGTTTCAGAATATTGAAATTGTGCCTCCTCAAACAGCCTTGTGCATGTCATCTGGCGCACACTGTCTGCTCTTCCACGGGGTGTGCCCTTAGAAGCTGTGAGGATGGAATTGCTAGGCTGCAAAGCAAGCAAATGATCAGATTTCCACAGAGCGCTAGAGCCACCGTCCTTGCTGAGCCAGTCGTCACACTGCCCGAGGGTGTGGCCACAGCCGCCCAACTGTCCTCTTTCCACCCATGCTCCCTTTCTTTTAGTATATGTGCTGCCGAAGCGAGCACTCCGTGCTCCCTTTCTATCCCGCTTCTCTGCGTGAAGCCAGAGCCAGGCAGTGCAGCCCCAGATCACACCTGCGTCAGTTCCAGCCCTGCAGGGGCCTGTGCCACTCGCTCGGTGTCAGCCGTGCGTTTCTGATGCTGTGATGTCCTGATAGAAACGCACCAAACTATGAGCACCTTTCCTGTGCAAAGCAGCCAATCCAGAGCCCGTGCCCTGCATCCCTGGCACTCCTGGCCCCTGCCCTGTGGCTTTAATCTCCCCGGGGCCAGGCACCAAACAGCCAGGGACAGCCCTTGGCCAGAGTCTCTGATTACACAGGGCAGCCCGTACTAGCCCACTCCACGCTTACCTGTCCCTTCACATAGGGTTGCGGTGTGGGCTCCTGTCTGCTCCCCCTCCCTCTGAACCCTAATCTGCCCTGCTCCATCCCATGTGACCCTTGGGGTAGCTGTGCCTCCTTCTTTGGGGATCTACATCTAGAACCAGGTGTCTTTCAAAGGCAGGACCCACTGGTCTCAATATACCTGAAGAACAGAAAAATCTGCTCTTTCCCTATGTGTTATTGGGGGGGCACTGGGAGACAGGGTCTCGCTGTGCAGTTCCGACTGGCCTTGAGCTCACTTTGTAGTCCAGGCTGGCCTCAAATTGCAGCGATCCTCCCGCCTCAGCCTCCCCAGTGCTAGGATGATAGGCATGCGCCACCACACCCTGCCTTCCCCACGTATGTTCATATTAATTTTCCAAACTATCAGGCTGCACCGTAGCATTTTTGTAGATGAACAAACAGACTTTGATCACCCCCTCCCCTCGCACCCGCTCCGCTTGCCAGCTGACCCCTTCCACTTCCATGGGCTCCTTTCCTCCCTGAGTCCCCCTGGGCGGGACAGCGCGCGCTCCTCCTCTTTCTGAGTCTCCCTGGTTTTGCTTATCTCGATGATGCTCAGTCCACCCATCCTCTTGCAAATGATGTGATTCCAAAACCTGCTTTTGAAATACTGTCAGCCAAGCACAGTGGGACGCGCCTGTGACCCCAGCTGCTCAGGAGGCTGAGGCGGGAGCGTTGCGAGTTGGGGCCTGCCTGGGCCATTTAGTACAAGCCTGTCTCAGAGGAAAAGGGCCGGAGGTGGGGAGGGAGGAGGGTGAAATGCCCTCATGGGGAATGGCACTGTCTGGGCTCTTGGTCCCCCCTGGCAGGCCCTCATCCTGCGTGGCTGTGGGGCTTGAAATAGTAATATTCTAGGTAGATTGAATTAGACAAAATATATGAAAATTGATTTCACCTGTTTCTTTTCACTTTTTAGTACTGGAATAATTTCCCATCGTATTTCTACTGGACATGCCGTGCGCGGGGCCTTACCCCGCGGGCCCTGCTGCCTCTGCCTCCTGCGCTCCTTCTCCGCCTCTCTCCCTCCAGCTCCATCTCTGGGCCTCCTTGGTGTTCCCTGAATGCACCAGGCAAGCTGCTGCCTCAGGACCTTTGTACCTGCTTGTCCCTCACTGGACTGAGCCTCCTGCGCTAAGGCTGAGTGGCTGGCTGTTGCCCATTCCCTGTGTCCACAGCCACTGTCACCAGCCCCGGCTTTCTACCCTAAAACCTCAGCACTGCTGCCATTCCTGTGGCTCTGCCTTGCTCATTTCCCATACTTATTACGTATGTCCAGCTAGTAGTTGTGTCTTCACCGTAGCTCTGATGTGTGTCCTCACCAGCACAAGCGCAACAGCAGACAGGGATTTTCTTTGCCCTTTTTGTTCTCTGCTGTACCCAGAAAACTCAGAGCTTTGGACGTGGTCACACTCAGTCACTGTTTGCTGAGTGGAAGAATACAGGCTGTAAGGCTCCGGGTCCTGATTTTAAAGCAGAGAAGTCAAAGCCAGATCTCGGGTAGCAGGAGTGCACAGTAGCGACGGAGCGTGAGCAGACCCTGGGGACAGCACGTGGGCCGGCAGGGGCCAGGCTGAAGCTGCGGGGTCCCAGTCCTGCCTGGACATTTGAAGTCAGATGTGGAGGTGGGGGAACAGACACGGGCTGGAAGTGGGGAATGGGGAACCCACAATTTTTGACAGCGGCTTCTCTTCTGATTTATAGAACTCACACACAGGAATCAATCCCGGTGCCTGGACTTGTTTGCTAAGTGGGATTTGCTGAGGTGGATGAAGAATTGGTTTTATTTGCATAGCAAATGCCCCAGAGGCTTCCAAGAGTGTCTCCAGCCTCTCTGCAGACTAACTGAGCTCTGCATTTTCACACACTCCTGCGAATCCTGGGCACATCCCTTCTCGACAGTAGGGTGCTCGGGCAATGGATGGGCACGTGCAAAACTCGGTGCGTGCGCGTTCACACACAGAGCAGAAACGATTCAGTCTTAGAGAAGGAGGCTCTGACATAGGCCCGGACCTCGGGGTGCTGTGGGAGGGAGCCACACCGAAGGTGAAGGGACAGATTTGTGCAGCACCATTTGCATGGTGCACCTAAGCAGGCAAATCACAGGGGCGGAAAGGGAACCGTGGTTGCTAGGGGGTGTGGGGACAGGTTGTTATTTAACAGGCACAGAGTTTTAGTCTGAGATGATAACTGTTCTGTGAGGGATGGTGGCAGTGGTGCTTAATGGCAATGAACTGTGTACCTAACCACAGCTAGAATGGTAGCTGTGATGTTATGTGTATTTTACCAGTTACAGAAGTGTGGCGGGCTTAGCAGTCTCTGAGGCTGGGTCCTGAGACTGCCCTGCCAGAGTCTGGCTCTGTGACTGTGGCGGATGTTCCCGCCCCCAGATCAGCCAGGAGCAGACAAGCACTATCACCTGCCCCTATGACATCTGGGTCCAGAGTCGGGCCTTGTGACTTCTGGATCCAGAGTGTTTACTCTATACTTTCTCACCTGCATCGGGTGGAATAGTCCCTGGGTACAGGTGTGTGCAGGAGCTTGTTATAGATAGAAAACTCGAACAGATCAACAAGGAACGAGAAACACCCAATGGGAAAAGGACCCAGGGTAGTGATAAAAATGCATTTAATAAAGTAAGAAACACAGACAGCCAATTAGTATCAAAGGGATAAATCTCATTAGTAATCAAACAGGAAAAATAGAACAAGGAGGCATTTTTCTCATGTGTGGGCTTAGGAAACCAAAGGGAAAGAAAAACAAACTCTGGTTCGAGCGTGAAGAAGATGCCCCTCGTTTCCGGATTAAAGGGCTTGTAAGTGGACACATTTCTGCAGCAGTCTGGCTATGTGTGTGCGAAGCCTTAAAGGAATACACACCCTTCACACTCTTCCACCTGAAAATTGCTCTCAAGAAACAAGTGTACACACGCACAGATATACACAAGATTTCTCCCTGCCAGTAGCAAAAATAACCCAGGATTCTTAAATAACTGGTAAAAACATATTGTATCTATGATAAAGAATACTCCCAGGCCACTCTAAACGACGCTGTGGATTATAGTTCTACCTTTCCTCTAGATGGATGTCTAGTATATATGAACTGAAAAAGAGGTTTTAAAGAGCTAGACATGCAATGTGAACCAGATTGGTTTAAAAAGGGCCTTGCCTACGTGTTTACACAAGGAAAATCTGGAATCAACACTATAGTGATTGCTTCTGGGTGAAAAGTTTGGGCGTTGTTTCATTTCTGTTTATTGCTTATTTGAAGATTGCTGATCTAATTTTTCTGCAGTGATAGTGTATTACCAAAGTGCTTTTTAAAAACCTCTCCTGTTGGCCCATGGAAAGTACACAGAAGGTACCATAGTGACAGAGACGGAAGATGTTTACCTGGCTGAGCTCTTGTGTAATGTGGGATCACAGCAGGTGAGCAGAACAGGCAGTAATTACCCTGTTGTCAAGGGACGCACTGTTCAGGGAAGTGGATGCCCTCTGGGAAGAGGCGGGGCCTCGTGTTTACCAAGCTTCCAGACCCCAGCTTCATACACACCATGAATTTTCAGGCAGCCCGATGGTATAGCAGAAATGCAGTTACCTGCCTGCTCCTTGCTACCATTTAATGGACACTGGCCCCAAAACCGGTGCTGCGCTAGCACTTGGTAGCACTCTCCCATCTAAATGTCATGGTAACCAGTGGGTGTAGAGCCCTGTGACTGGCAGGCAGAAATCTTGCTGGACCCAAGATTTCTTGAGATACTAAACATTTTTCTTTTCAAAATTTGGTGTATAATAATCATACATATTAGCTGGGTGTGATGGTGCACACCTGTAATCCCAGCATTCAGGGAGGCTGAGGCAGGAGGATCACAAGTTCAAGCCCAGCCTGGATAAGTTGATAACTTAGGAAGATCCTATTTAAAAGTAAAAAGGGCTAGAGCTTGAGCTCTATGTGAAGTCCCTAGGTTCAATCCCCAGTATGGAAGGAAGGAAGGAAGGAAGGAAGGAAGGAAGGAAGGAAGGAAGGAGAAAGAAAGGTGTATTTATCATATACAGCGTGTTTTGTTTAAATATGTACACATACATTTCTCTTTTTCATAATGAGAACACTTACAAATCTACTCTTAACAATTTTAAAGAATGCAATGCATTGTTCCTAATTATAGTCCCCCTGATGTACAATGGATTTCTTGAACTTCATCCTCCTAATTGAAATTTACCGTCCTTTGCTAGTGTCTCTCCTGGCTCCCCATCCCTATCCTCTGGCAACCACTGTTCTACTGTTTGCTTGTAGCTTAGACATTTTTAAATTCCACAGATAAATGATACTGTGTGGAATTTATCTTCTAGGCATGGTTTAATCTATATAACATAATGTCCAGCAGGCTTATCCATGCTTATCCAAATGACAAGGATCCCTTCTTTCTAAAGGCAGCATAGTATTCCTTTTTCATAGATACGCCTTTCTTCATCCATTCATCTGCTGGTGAACACTCACACTGATTTCCTGCCACAGCTACTGTGAATAACACTGCAGTGGATGTGGGAGCGCAGATGTCTCCTGGATGTACTGATTTCCTTTCCTTTGGATGTGTTCCCAGCAGAGGGATTGCTAAACCAAGACCCAGATCTGAATCTGGTCTTGCTGACTCCAGAGGTGGGGTCTGTGTCCTCTTGTTCACTGTGTGAGCAGGGCCTTGAGGGAGGACGGGCCCATTCTCCTGCCAACGTATGGCTGTGTCCTGTCCCCTCCAGGCCCCTTTGCCCTTTAGCCCGGGAGCCACACAAACCACCACTTGTCCTGCAGGGCTTGTTTATTTTTGCAGCAGTTTGAAGGGTCTGGTTTTGAGAGGAGAACTGCTGTGTGTTCTGTGGTGACCTAAACACAGCCTAGCAATGTTGGGGAAAATCCATGGTCAGTTGGGGGCAAGGTCACAGTCACACAGCGAGAGACTGTAGGCAGGAAGCCAGGCAGGCACAGATCTCTCTGAGGCTCCTGGGGCCTGTGTGGCCTGTGTTTGGCACTGCGTCTCCCCGGAGGCTTACCCTGGTGGGAACCATGCCCCGCAGCCCCCTCCCAGTCAGCCCTGCCAGCAGCACTTCTGCTCAGCAGAAATCCCGCCCGCCTAGGACAGCTGGAAGATGACGCTGGCATGCAGTGGCAGTTGGTGGCAGCTCAGAGAATCACAGGAGCTGGGCAGGGCTGAGCAGCAGTACCACCCCTGAGTTCTTGGGGGGCCATTTGAATGGACTGTAATGTGAATGTCACCTCTGGAGTCTGCACAACCGTGGTCCCAGATAGCCCTACATTCCTGCAGAAAAACTAGGACCATCTATCTGGGACCCAAACAACAGCTCCCTTTAATACAATTAAGAAGACAAAAAAAAAAAAAAAAGAAACACAAACAACTTTTTTTCTAGAGCCAGGATTTGCAAAGCCCTCACTGGTAGCTTACACCACACACACACACATACACACACACACATACACATGGGTGTGAGGTAATGAATGAATGTGTTCATTATAGAGACCGCTTCGCAATGCACACATACACCAAATAATCATGCTGTGGACCTTCCACATATGTAATTTTTACTTGTCTGTAATTTCTCAGTAAAGCTGGGAACATTATAATAAAATAAAATAAATCTTAAAAGTTAAAACGGAAAATCACTTCCTGGCGAGTGAAGCCCAAGCCCACATCAAAAGCACTTTGCCCTGCGTAGCACATCCCCCAAGTAAGTGGTTATCTGTGACAGTGAGCCGAGTCAACATGACCGGGTAGGGGAGGCCTGCTACCTGGTCACGTCGAGCTCTTGCCATGTGGGAGGGTGTCCCTGGTGAGGGCTGTGCTGGACGTGACGGGTATGTCGCCTCTCCACTGGGGGCGGGCTTCGTTCAGGCCACTGTGGGCCTGAGTAGAGATGGGTGGGCAAAGGATTCACACCTCATTTCTGCCTCTGTGCTTGAACTGGGCCAGTTCGTCTCACCTTCTCCTGCCCACAGACCGGTGTTTCCCCATGGGCCCCACGGCTCTGAGGCCTTCAGTCCTGACTAGGGCAACACCAGCAGCCCTTCTGGATCTCCAGCACATAGACGGCACACTATGGGACTTTGCGGTATGAGCTGGCTCCCTGTGGCTGTTCTCCGTACAGACTTGCAGATATATTTTACATGTGTATATGTGTTGCCATTCTGCCCAGGAGGCTGAATGCTAACACACCTGGGTTCTCAGCCAGTGGGAGGCAGACAGAGCTTGTGAGCTTGAGCTCCTGCCCCTCTGCCCCCCAGCCCTGGGGTGTTGGCTTTTAGGACTCACAGGTGTCCCTCTATCAGAACTGTGACACAGAAGGATGTCCTCTCTTAGTGGGGGACCACAGCAAGTGACTGACAAGAGGTATAAAACCTTGGCTGCTTTGCTTGCAGGTGGAGCCAAATCTGGGTGCACCTCACTCCCAGAGCCCCTGCTGATGATTGTGCCCCGGGGAGCTTCGCCCTTGCTGCCGTTTTCCAAGAACACAGCCTCAGCAAGCTGTGCATGTCAGAACCCTTGTCTCAGGCTCGGCTTCCAGGAAATCTGAGCCAGGCCTGAGGGCTTGGAATAGCAGAGGGGTGGTGCACCCTCCACAGGTGGCTCTGCCTCCGCTGTCTCCAGCGGAGCTTGGGGATCTGCCTCTCACACCTGCACATGGCACCCCTCACCTGGAGTCTGTCCAGTCTCCAGCCCACAGTTCAGGTACAGCCCCAGTTCAGGTACCACAGTTCCCCAAGGGTCCTGCTGCTACCTGCTGTATGGCTTGCTGATCTGTCCTCCTTGTGTCACCAGAGAGAGCAAGTCAGATCGTGTCACCCTTGTGACTTACACTCAGCTTAGAATATGGTCCTACATGTTGAGACCCAGCATGACCAGGCCCCTGCTGACCTCCCTCCGCCTTTCCTCCACCCTCTCAGTAAGCTCCTCCTCACCCTCCCTGGACATCTAGAACCTTCTGAGAATGGTAGGAGGATGTGCCCCAGAGGTGTGGTGCTGAGAAGGTCTACCTCGGCCCTCGGCCTGGCCTGCTCCTTCCTGGCCATTCGTCAACATGTGCTTGGGACATTGCCCCTCCCCTGCACGGTCACTTAATCTGACACTGTCTATCAGAACAACTGCATATGTGGTCAGGAGTAGGAATGCTTTTCGTGGTTACATAATAGATATTTGGTAATTACGTTTGTGATCCAATGAACAAACTCACAGCTGACGGCCTGGTGCCAAGTCATCAAAATACAGAGCTCTTTGGGGCTCTCTAGTGTGGGCCACTGCCCTGTTCCCTCCCAGACTCCTAACAGCATTCTTAAGCCAGTCCACAGCAACCCATTCGGACTTCAGGAGACACTACCAGGTGCTCAGGGAATCCAGTTTGCAACAGGATAGATTCTGAGTCGCTGTTCTGTCACGCTGGCTCCTGGGTGCTCTGCCTGGAGCACTGCCTTGCCAGTTGCATGGCCAGCCTTTCCCCCTGCACACCTGAGGTGACCCCAGGGCCTTAACGAGACCTTCCCTGACCACGCTGTTTGACATCTCAGTCCCCCTGTCCCTCACGCTGCACCCTCCCATCCTTTTCTCTGCCTCGGTCTCCACAGCAGCTACAGCTCCAACAGATAGTATCTCGTTTACTTGGCTTGTCTACTGTCTGTCTCCTGCAGGGACACAAGCCCCAGGAGGGCAGGGCTCAGCGCCTGAGACTTGGCAGGTGTTCAGCAGCCCCTCTTGGGTAAGTGTATGGGGAGGCAGCAGAGACATATAAAGGAGGACATCTGGACAAGGAAATGAAAAGTTTTGGTCAAGATGTAGGGAGCACAGGCCTGGAAGCTTTAATGCTGTGCTTGGAGGGCAGCATGGTGATAAAAGAGGGAGAGATGCAGACAGGGCTGCTTAATCCTAGTCTGCTCCTTGGTCTTTGTCAGCCATAAAGATGACTTTAAAACCAGGAGAGGAGCAAGACTTAAGTCATAGGACAATTTGTTCTGAGAGGCTGGGAAGGGAGACCAGCTGTATCCTTTGATACTCTCAGTAACATCAAGCCTCTTCCCACCCTGTCTTGTGGGCTTGATAAGAAATGCAGTTTCCGTGACTCTGTGGAGGCCTCTTCCCTGCAGGATGATGGCCAGTGCTTAGGGGAGGGTGTCTAGCAGTGCCGTGCATGCTGCTTGCACTGTCTCCCCGCTCGAACCCTGGTCAGCCATGGGGGCGCATAGAGCTCTCCAGGTAACACCAGCCCTGGCCACAGGAGTCTGCCTCAAGTCTGGGATAACAGGAAAGTACAGTCCAAGAAGGGAGAAGAGACATGGCTTCAGACCTTTTGGAAGAGCCAGGAGATTCAGTGGAGTTATAGACAATCCCTCAGGAATCTTTGAGAAATCTCAGGGCACGGTAATAGGTAAAGGTTCTATGGGTGTTCAAGGGGGCAGAGAGCAGAGAAGAAGACGGATTCCAGTAACTATAGACCGATGGATGTGACTTTGAGCACCGCTGTGGTGTGGATGTAGTTTGTCCCCCACAGGTTCATGTTTTGGAAGGGTGGTCTTAAATGTGGCAGTGCTCAGGAGAAAGAGCCTTTAAAATGGAGAGCCCAGTGGGAAGTCGTTTTGTTCCTGGGAGCCCCAGGAAGAGACTACAGAAGTTCTCATGAGACCCCAGTTAGTTCCCACAGAGCCTGATCCCTAAGGCCCCCGGCTTCCCCACACTTTATCTTTTCTTTGCAAACCTCCACAACTGTGGGATCCTCACTGGAGACCCAGTCAGTGGGGCCACCTAATCTTGGACTGAAATTTCTAGAATTAAAATTTCTTTTCTTTGTAGAGTACTCATCAAGGTCTCCGGTTCTACTCTGGGCCTCAGGAACTTTGTCACAACAATAGAAAATGGGTTCACGTTTAAAATAAAATAAAATATTTTTTAAAAAAGAAAATGGATCCATGCAAGTACTAATGCAAGTCTAGTCTAGATTAACAAACCAATGGCATAATACTATACTGACACTTTCACATACATTAAGAGAATGAATAAATATAGGAAATTAACTTGTATTCAATTAATCTCCTATTTTGTCAAAATTTCTGATAGGTAGAAATGCAACATATAAAAAAGCATACCTTCACTTTGGCAAGAAGATTTCAGTCTTCCTCATACTAGTCATTGTAGACAAGTTGTGGAAATGTTGCCCAGAAAAGCCACCCATACTGTACTGCGCACATATTGTGCTGTGCTAGGCGAGTAACAAAATTGGCACAACATGGCCCTTGCCTTAGAGAGACTCAGTCTGATGAGTCAGACAGCTTTGTAAAGAAGTATTATGATACACGTTGACAAATGCTATAACTGAGCCATTTAGAAGGAACTGTGCATGACAGTACAACTAGGTGACTTTGTAGCTGGTAGGAGAACCTTAATTACTCAACATCAAGGTTGAGAGAGGTTTCTACTGTCATACCACAAAGATTTATGTCAGTTTTATGTTGTGCAAACTTGAGACTTAGATGAAGACATCAAAGTCACATTGATCAAGTTTGTCGGTGTCATCAACTTGTGTCATCAACACTGGCTGTGGATCAGGATCCGGAAAAAGCACTAAAACCTATCATGTGATCAGAAGATAGGATAAGTGTTTAAATTTTTAAAATTATTACAGTAAATGTACATTGACATTAATTCTCCTCGAAATACTCCTACCCCCACCTTACTTCAAATATACCTATCCCATCTTTCTTGCAACTTTCTGAAGCAGTTCTGGGAGTCTTCTTTCATGAGTATCTTTAGTTGTGCTGCTGTGGCAGCTTCAATGTCTTGAGTCCACTCAAAATGTTTACCTTTTGTGGTCACATTTTGACTTTGGGAAAGAGCCAGAAGTTGCCCAGTGCCAGATCCAGCGAAGCGGTGGACATGGACACATCATAAATGTTTTTATTCAACATAAATGGCTGTAAACACTTTGAACTGATTCAAGAAATTGAAAGAGCACAACTAAAGACACTGATGAAAGAGAATTTCCATAACTGCTTCAGAAAGTGGCAAGAACAATGGGGTAAGTGTGTTTGAGGTGAGGGGGAGAATTTTGAGGGCAAATAGTAGCAATGTGTCTTTTACTACAACAATTTTTTTTAATTTAAGCATTTTTTGATCATCCCTCTGAGAAAGCTATTCAAAGCTAAAAGACAGCAATCTTACAGGGAAAAACACAAAGGTACCACTTGTATTGAGGTGCGATTTAAGAAAAGTTTTGTGAAAGGATTTTAGTGGATTCAGATGTCTGCAAATTCACCCCAACCAATCTGATAAAAGCCCTGAGAGGCTGAATGAGTCACGCTGGGGACCACTACGATATAATGATGTCCAGAACAAAGAAGGGATTTGTTCCACTCCACTCATGCAGATCAGATTGCTTCTAGAATTTTGTACTTTGCAAACTGAAGGTGCTAAAATAAGGTACTGAACAAGGAGAGCTGAGAAGCAGTTCGAGCCTCAAGATTCAAGACCTGCTGTACCCTGGCAGCACCAGATGAGGCTCCCCCCAACCAGCAGTGCCCTGGCCCTCCTTATCACAGAGGAGTCTGCTTGATGACAGCACCACAAACCAATGGGATCTATAATCATGACCTCCTTCTGTAGCTCTGAGCTAAGGAGCTCAGATTCTAGTATGAGCCTGTAGTATGAGCCTCTGGTCAGCAACTCTCTCTCCCTTCTTCCTCTTGCAGGAGGACTGGTTGTCTTTCTTTTGCTCAAGTCTTCTGGTATTTCAGGGGTTCCCTGAGGTTAGCTGGTGACTGCAACTGGAGTCCTGGCCCACCCTTTTAGGCCGGAGCCTCCTCCACCAGTTGCATGGCTGATGGAATCCCCGGGCAAGCTGGGCCTGCATGCGCATTGCTTTGTTTTGGCACAACTGCCCTTTCAATCCTGCCCCAGTCCCTGCTTTCTTGGCTCTTGAAAGTTGCTGGATTGTCTGTACCTAACCCGTATTTGGTCTGCGTTAGCTTCCCTTCTTCCTCAGGACTACCCCAGGCAGTGTCTTCACATGTGCAAGCACAATTTGCACACGTGCGCGCGTACACACACACACACGTGTGCAGACACAGGTATGCACACACACGAATTAGGTGTGCACACAGTGACTTCTTGCCCTGGGTGTTCTCCCAGTCCTTCAAATCCAGAGCTTTAGTCTTTTGGGCCAAGGAGTAAAGCAGGGCAGGCGGGTAAACATTTCTCTGAGGCAGTTGCACAGAGAAATAAATGCTTGTTGTTAAAACTCTGGCTCGGGGATGCTATAAAGGGATTTCCACATCAATGAGGAGTTAGATGGGACTAATGTTCCCAAATCCAGCTGTACATCAGCTCGCTTTAATGCAGATCCCAGGGCCAATGCAGGACGTGCTACATGAGAATTCAGAACAGGGGAAAGGGATCTGTTCTCTCAGCAAGTTGCTTCTTTCATTTGGGGCACCTGGTCTTGAGATGAGCCCCTGAAATCCCCTGGTTTTGCAGCTTTTTCCTCTAAAGCAAAAACTGCATGTAAACTTTTCATGATTCTGAGAGGTCAAGAAGTGTTCACAACATTACAGAATTTAAAGGGGAAGTTTCAGAGCTCCTCAGCCCCTAGCCCAAACTCAGGACTGTTCTTAGATTCCAGGGTGCTACCTCTGCTGGGGATTTCCTCCTGAGAGTGCGGCAGCTAGAAGGTCAAATGCACTAGCCAGGCCTTTCCAAGGGCTGCATTCCAGCATGTCTCAGTGTGAAGTCAGCGTGGCCTTCCTTTGTGAGCACACCCTTGGCCTGGCCTTCCTCTTCAGATGGCTGTGGGACAGCTGTGAACATCTGTTCCCCTCCATGACGTGGAGAGGCCTGAGGTGAATGTATGGTGTCAGGCCAGAAGCCAGCACATGGCTAAATGACTGTTATGTCTGCCTGTACAGGGGACCAGCCCTCACGTCCTGTGGAAGGTCAGCCTGTCCCCTTCTGGCTTGATGTCTGGCCTTGGTTTCCTTCTCCTTAAAAAAAAGTTTTAATTTCCATCACTGAGTATGTACTTGATGTAAGTATCTATTTATATACCTAATGCATAAATGTTACATGTATAAAATTTTTCCCAATGTATATAATCTATGTATCTATGTATCTGTCTATAAAGCCTGACACGTACCAGCAATTCCTAACCTTTCCATCTGAGGCATGTGCCCTCTCTATATACTTCCTTCACACAAACTGAAACGTTCCTCACATTCAAAGAGACCAATAACAATCAGCATCATCTAGAGTCACAGTAGAGCAATTTTACTTCCTAGTGTTAATTTCATCTCATGATACATTGATGAGGTAAAGATGAATATATGCAGATTAAACTGGAACACATCTCATTAATGCTAGATTAAAACGGGCAACTGTTTACAGAACAACCCAGAGCAGTTACATTAAGAGCCGAGATAACCTACATGTTGGAACAGAAAGAGGACAGGCAGAGGACGCATCCAAGGGCTTAGATGTCCCTGGCGCGCTGCATTCAGAACTCAGAAATCCCACGACAGCTGCTCAGAACCACTGATGTCCATGAAATCCACCCACTGGAAAGCTGAGGCCTTGGTGGATTTATGCATGAATTTGCAGGCAAAATAAGGCTTTTCTAATATCAAAACAGCACCATGGGAATCAGAGACTCTCTGATGCTTTTGAAAAAGCAAAACCACAAGCAGGCATCTGGGGGTCTGCACTGTGGGGCAGTGAGAACGCACTGCCCCTAACCCACAGGCACACAAGAAGCTCTGCGGTCGCTGTGGGGCCTCACTGTCAGCAGACAGAGCTGGTTATGTCCCTTCTCTGGCTGCCACGGAGGTGCAGAGTGTCATTGAGACAGAGCAGCATAATGTTCTGTCCAGGGCAGTGCTGATAGACTGGGAGTCAGAGAGCTTGTCTTTGAAGTGCCTGGGTCAGCTACGATCACCACACCCTTAGCCACCCTTAGCCCAGGGGACAGCCCAACCCCCAAGGGTACATCACCTTTCGGGGGGGGGGGGGGGTCACGGTTGTATTTGCACGTTTCATCAGCCCCGCCTGTGAGTCATGCTGTGCGTCAGATGGTTCATGGGATCACAGTGACAGCCAGGCGCTTCCTGACTGCAGATCCAGTGGGGTGTGAACGGGTGAGTGTGCTGTGTTAGGCCACCCAGACAGGTCAGTGGAGTGGGCCACCTGCACATCCGAGAAGTCGTCCTCTTTTGAAATAGCTTTCTTAGCCAGAACTGTGGGGCCTGAGTTCCCATTACAGTTACCCTTTTCTATAAAATTACTATACCAAGCTATTGCTCAGGTGGAGTGATCACCCACGAACAGCTGTCTAGTCCCAGTAGATGATCAGATTAGTTGAGTGATCTAGCAGACACCCAGGCTAGGTCGCCTGTAGCCCAGGACCACGATGTGGTTGGCAGGGGAGCCCTGTGCCTGTGTAGAATGAGGGCATTGGACCACTAGCTAAGGGGACAGGAGAACTGACTAAAGCATGCAAGGGGTCTCCAAAGCAAACCGTTTTCATAACAGGTGATGTCATGGTGGGTGCTATAGGCAGTTTCTAGCCGTTACAGGAGGTGGACAGAACGCAAGTGGAATTTGTCTAAGCAGCAGCAATAGTTCATCTTGGAAAACAACTTATTTTCATCACCAGAAGTCATTTGCTGATTGTTATGCTTGGGATCTGGACAAAAGAGCCCCACAGATTCCATCTCTGCCTCCACAGAGCTTGCTAAGTGCCACAAAAGTAGGACGCAAAGAGCAGGAAAAAGCGTGGAAATGCAAAGGGGTGGCGAGATATTTATAGCACGTGTAACTCAGCCGCACAGCTGCTGTCCTCAGCACAGCTGGGAACCAACAATGGACCGCTCCACCGACCAATCCACCCCTCCCTCAGCCCTCAGCAGGCCGCCAAGCCCTGCGCGGGGTGTTGGGGTGTTTGAAGAGGAGAAACAAGTTCCTTCTTCCCAAGGGAGTTGCCACCCAAAGAGGAGGTCAGACACCCACATAATGGCACGGAGAGAGCGTGGGCGTGGATCAGATGGGCTGTGCTCAGAGTCCAGCCTTACGGTACCACTCTGAGCCACTATTTCCTCTTCTGTAAGGAGAAGCAGCACCATTCACCACTCAGAGTCACACAAATGCTCAAGAAGCTCATGAAAAGTTCTAAGGCAACGATGGACCTAATAAATATTCATCCACCTCATTTCCTCCACAGATTTCTGTTATGCAAGGCAGAAAAACATGGCACAAGAAGGTATTCTGAGGGTGCAGAGATGCAGTAATTTACACCTCAGGAAAGAGTTCATGGATTCAGGTATGGTGGTGCATCCCCATAATCCTAGCATGCTGAGAGGCTGAAGAAGGAGGTTTCCTAGTTTGCACCCAGCCTGGATAACTTAATGACTTAATAAGACCCTGTTTCAAAATAAAAAATAAAAATGAAAAGGCTGGGGATGTAGCCTTCAGTGCGAAGGCACTGGATTCAATCCTTAGCACTTAAAAAAAACAGTGCATGAGAGAGGTGGTATTTAAACTTGTCTCTGAAGATGGTCAGATTTGGGTACGTAGAAAGAGATGAGACATCCCCAATAGACAGGGGCCAAGTCCATAGACAGGTTAATGCTGGCGGTGATGGGCAGTGTTGGTAGATAACAAGGAATTATGTCAGTGAGGGCCTCATGTGCGAGGCTCAGGGAACCTGGAAGTGTAATCAAAGGTGTCTGAGCAGGAAGATGAGACGGGTCAAGCTAGCCTTTGTAAGTATGAATCTTCCAACTGGGTTTCTTAGCAACCGGGGGGTGGTTCTGAGCAGCTCTAGAAACCAGAGGGTGTGACCATAGCTAACGACGGTTAAAGTGTGGGCTTGGCAGTGGAGTAAATGGGAGCTGGGAGATGCAGTTAGTACAAAGTGTGGTGAAGAGCACAGAGGAACCCGCATCCATGAGAACAGTGGCCTCCATGTAGCCTCTGCAACATACACAGGGAAATGGGGGTGACGGAGGAGATAAATGTGAGGCTGATAGTCTATTCTAGGCTTGCTATTCTGGTCTTTTTTGCGCTGCTATAACAGGACACTCAAGATTGGGTAATTTGTACTGAACAGAAATGCATTTGGCTCAAGGTTCTGGAAGCTAGGAAGCCAAGAGAGAGGGTCTGCATTGGGCTTCCTGCTTAGCATGGGTGGAAGGCATCTCATGGTGAGGTAGTTGGGGAGGGGAAGAGAGGAGAGGAAAGGAGCGAAGAGGAGGAAAGAAGGGAAAGGGAGGAAGACCGAGATAGCCTTTTTATCATAAAGCTATTCTTGTGATGATTAACTCATCTCACTATGACATTAACCTACCCATGAGGACAGAGCCCTCAACCTAATCATACCTTAAGGGTCCCACCTCTCAGCACGGTTGCACTGGGGACCAAGGTCCCAACCCATGAATGTGGTGGGGGAGACACTTTCAAACCCTGGCACAGATCGCTCGTATTATTGGGTAGAAAGGACCTGCCAACAACTAAGAAGCAGGAACTCAGAGGAGAGGGCCCACCTGTCCCATGTAGACAAGTCTGTAAGTCACCAACATCTAGGTTAATGGAGATGAGAAAGAGAAAAAGGGTCTGAGGACTGAGCTCTGGGGACACTGCGGGAGTGGAGGAACCAACTGGAGAGAAGGGGATGAGGGGGGGAAGATGCAATCGGAGACAGGAGGACGGCAGCATGCGGCACTGTGGAAGCCGAGGACTGGGGAGAACTGGGCAGAAGGGATGGTGACGAGGGACCAGTGGTGTGGAAAGCGGGGAGAAAAGCCAGAACAGAGTGCAGGCCGCTCTCAGAGCTCTTGATGGTGTCTGTCTTACACACTCACTCATTGTTTTGTCCAAAGTTGCTGGTGCTTTTGGATTTTACATGAATTTCTTTTGTGATAACAAGATGACTAATGATTTTGAAGAGGTCAAACCAAGATTGTAAATGTCTCAGGGCAGAGTGCAAGGATAGGAAGGATAAACAGTGAGATTGTACTTGGAAAAGCTTCACAGCGAAGAGGAGGGTTCAAGCGCACAGCCAAGGCAGGGTTCGTTCAATGATATGCAAGATACCTCTTACCCTTCCGCAGAGCTGATTGTGAAATGTTTGGGAATCCTGTGAGTGACTCAGTGAACTGGTGTGGGAAACTGCCATCGTGGGAGTGGCTACACTACAGAATTGGCAAATGCTGCGAATCACCCACCTTTCCAAAGGCACAGCCAGGTTTCCATACTTTACAGTACACACGATTCTAGGCTGGGAGATGAGTGCCATGGAGAGGAAAACTGAGCGGGAAGCTAAGGCGGAGGGGGAAGGGGCGGGGAGAGGAGCAGGGAACAGTCCCAAGAAGCCACGCTGAACCCCGAGGCTCTGAGGATGAGAGGCTGTGTGGACAGACTGTTGGACATCATCACGGGGACTCCAGTGGAAGAGTTTGCCAGGAACCTGCGAGGTTCTTTTTTTTTTTTTTTTTTTTTTTTGCGGTACTGGGGATCCAGGACCCTGCGCTTGCTAGGCAAGCGCTTATTCCACTGAGCTATATCCCCCGGCCCCATCTGCGAGGTTCTTGATGCTCCCAGGGAACAATGGTGAGAGGATTTAGAAGACAAGCGATGAAAGCTGAGGTCTGGTAGAGCCCTCTCTCTGGGCTCGGAGGGAAAGAACTGCCTAAGAACTGCAGAGCATTTACTGATACACACGGGAGGTTGGTGTCAGTTTAAACCTCTCTGCCTAGCAACCTGTTTGCAAGCTGGGGCAGTGTGTTTGCATGGCTGGAGGAGCTCTCCGTGTTCTAGGGGCGGCTTTGTCCTAGCCCCGCACGTGTGATGGATTTCCAGCTTCAGCCGCTCCCTGCAGAGTTAACGGACCTAACACACTTCAATTGGACACAACTCCCTATCTCAGCCACAGAAAGTAAATGGGAGAGAATTAAAGAAAACCATGCTTGGGGAAAATACATTTTCTAGGGTTGACATAGAAAAGCTATAGATATTTAATGTATACAACTTGATGGACTTGGCAATAAACATGCAGCCCTGAAGCCTCCGTCATCACCAGTGCCACCGACTGACCATCCCCTCCAGAAGGTTCCCTTCTGACCCTCTGTTTTCTCCACTTGGAATAATACTTAAGATCACCTCTCTTAGCAGACAGATACTGTGCGGTAGATATCTATATCTTATCTGTTTGGATAACTGAAATTGCGTACTCTTTCCCTCCACAGCTCCCCGTTTCTCCCTCTGCCCAGACCCTCACAATCACCGTTCTATTCTCTGCTTCTACGTGTGAATGTTTTATATTCCGCTGTAAGATCGTGCAGTATTCATCTTCCTGTGCCTGCTTTATCTCACTCAGCCTAACTTCATCCAAGTCCATCCATTTTGTCTCAAAGGCAGGATTCTCTTCATTTTTAAAGTGGTCTGTGTATTCTACATTTTTATTATCTGTTCATGTTTTGATGGACACTTGCGTTGATTCCACATCTTGGCTTTTACGGGTAACGCTGCAGTGAACGTAGGAGTACAGGTATCTTTTTATATGCTGATTTCATTTCCTCTGGGTATATACCCCAAAGTGGCACTGCTGGGTCCAACTACATTCTATTTTTAATTTTAGAGGGGGAACTTCCATATTGATTTCCACATGGGATACATCAATTTACTTTCCTATCCGCAGCGTACAATGTTCCCTTTTCCTCACCACCTTGGCAACACGTTATCCTCCCTTTTTTTAATACCAGCCACCCTAACATAGGTGAAATGATACCTCAGTGTGGTTTTGATTTGTCTTTCCCTAAGCACTGTAATATTGAGCACCTTTTCACTGCCTACCGAGTATTTGTATGCCTTCTCTGGAGGACTACTTAGGTCCTTTGCCTAAATCAGGTTTTTCATTTGACACCATCTCATGTGTCTCTTTTGGCTTATTTTGTCCACACCTTTAATATCATATACAAGAATCATCATGCTATGTTATCTTCTAAGTAAAGGACAAAAGAGTTTCAAATGTAGCCAGATAGTCCATCCTTCATTATGGTACTATATTTCTTTGAGACATGCTTAATGCCTTACAGTTTTCATCAGCGCCACTGGTAAGGCATGTGGGGGTAACCCATAGGGCTCTGTATCTCAGCCCCGCCCCAACACTCATAAGTAGTTCAGTCACCCATAGAATTACACTTTGCATCCGGGCCATCCCTCCCCAACATAAAAACCTGTGTGTTAACCACTGAACAGTTTACCCCTAGCATCACTTGGGCAGCACGTTTCTTTCCCTACAAAGTATCCTGAGCTTTGCTGTGTCATTTCAAGCAGTTGCTTCTTTTTTGCATAAGATGCATTCGTGTGTCTGTTTGTTTTCTCTGGACTATTTGTGCATATTTTTAATTTAGAAATTGCATTCACCTTTGATATTTGTTTTTAGTGAAATTTAACCATAAGTCCTGGTAATTTTCTTTTACTGATTTGTGCTTATTCTATTTGTGAAAAGTAACCTATAATTTTGTGCTACAATCTAGAAAAGCTCTTATCATAAGTATATTAAATACAATGTATTTATGATAAGGACTCACACTTCTCTAGAACTCAATGTTTTTTTTTTTATAATACAAAACGCACACGTCTGGGACCCTGAGACTGAGTAGGCAGGAAGCGCCAAAAAAGCTGCAAAAGGAGAAACTGGAAAAGGGAGAAAGGTTAGCATAGCAGAGAGAAAAAGTCTGTGTTATAAGATGGAAAGACAAAAAGATGTTTCTTTATTGTCAACTATTCATAAGACACAAATGGCAGGACCTGAAAGAAGAAACAAAACTTAAAAAAAACCAATAGTGGTCAATGATTATCATAATTATATGGGTGGTGCTGACAGAGGTGACCAATGTCTAACGAGCTTTCCTGTAATCAAAAAGCAAGAAAAAATATTATTATAAAATATTTATGCACCTCCTGGACCAAACAATATGGAACTCATTTGTTATTTACAGAAAACAAAGGGATTCAAAAAGTCATTTACAAAGGCTGAGCATGGTGGCACATCCCTGCAATCCCAGCACTTGGGAGGCTGAGGCAGGAGGATCGCCGTGAGTTCAAGGTCAGCCTGGGCTACATAATGAGTTCGAGGCCAGCCTGAACTACATAGCAAGACCCTGTCTCAAAAAAAAAAAAAAATCCATTTACAGTTTAGATTAGGTCTAACAGACCAAATAATTAAAAAATACAGGGTAGTGAAACACCACCCAGGATGTCCATGATCAGCGCCTTCACCGTTATGTTTAGCGGACAGGCAAAAGAAATTGGAAAGAGACCAGATACCACTGCCCAGATTGTAACATTGCATTGGATGTCCTAAGATACACCATACACAGAAAAATGATTGAATAAATTTAATAAAATTGCCATCTTTATATTGCCTGTTAGATTGACTCATAAAAACGAAAAAAAATACAATTTTTAGTCATCCTATATTTAAATAATTGGACTGTTAAGTGGCTAAAGGTGGGGGTAACCCACTCGGGCCCCCCTTCTGTCCCTCTCTTGGACAGAAGCTTTCTTTCTCTCAATAAATATATTCTGCTCGTAAAAAACAAAACAAAACAAAACAAAACAAAACAAAGCGGTTAAAGGCGTGGTCCCCAGTGCGGTGCTATCAGGAGGTTGCAAAACCTTCCATTGGTGGGGTCTGTGGGAGGCTTCAGGTGACCGGGAGCGCGGCCTTGAGGAGCAGCGCTAGCTTCCTCCTCTCTCTCACTGGTTCCTGCAGCCGTGAGGCGAGCCGCTTGCCCCACGTCTCCTGCTCGCACCCTGACACGCTGCCTCGGCACAGGCCTGGGGAGCCAGCGCAAGAGACCATGGTCGGAGCCCTCCAAAGCCGTGAGTCAAAATGACCTTTCCGCCTCACCAGTAGGTCATCTCAGGTACTCGATACAGGGAAAAAGCTAACTAACACGCACAGTAAGAACTGGAGAAGAGAGAACACGGAAAGTGCAAATGAACCTACCCCACAAACAGAACGCCCTGTACTTTCTTTCACAGAGAAGATGAATCATCTAGCGAGACACAGCCATAATCAAAAGATCGGGAGGCCAAGTTTGGTTCTCTGAAGCTTGGTGCTAGGGAGACTATAACTCTACAGCCATAATTGAAGGGTTTTTTTCCCCACAAATAAGAAAATAAGATGTCTGAGATGTGCTCTTTCTTGATGCTCGTATGATACTTTCCTTTCAGATTTTTAATTTTAAAAGAAGTTAACAATAAAGAACTGTTTCCTTCAAGTATAGTTAACCTTCACTATCAATTTTAGTAGAATATTCTGACAGATTCACACACACACACACACGCACGCACGCACGCACGCACCTGAAAAGAAAGTACAAGAATGAGAGAAAAAGAGAGAGAGAGACCAGAAAAAGCAGAAAAGAATGCATTTCACCAGCTCTGGGGCCAGGAAAGAGGTTTGATTTAAAGAGCACTTTGTAATTACCTGCTCACGTCTTTGACATTCCCTTCAGGGCTGCTGGAAGGAGGAATTTCACAGCCTTTCAAGGCTGACTGGAGGCGACAGCTACCAGCAGGTCTTATATTGAAGGCAGAAGCCCTATAGGCTCCTTTGCAAATAGCAGGAATGTGAGGCGAACTCCCAGACAAACGTGTCAGGAAGAAAATTGGAAGGGCAGCTGAGGACACTCAGTTCTAGACTTTGCATCAATAGTATCTCTGACAAACATGCTTGGCCCTCTGCTGCTGATATTTCCAGTGGGGAATTTTTTGCAACTCTGTATGATACAGCATCTGCCCCCAAGATAAAAACTTGCTTTTCTTTCCTTTGAGGATAGTGATATCCAAGGACAGGAGGAGGGATTACAGTCCCTAAAGTAGGACAGAGCCAAGATCTTGGGCTCCATGATCAGAGAAGTCATCCGTTCCGGGTTGAAGGTTTTAAATTCAGGAGGCTTTCACTGCCAGGGCTCAGCATAAATTAAACTGAAAATGTGATGTTCTATAAAGAGAGACTATGATGACACTGCAAAGAGAAGGTAATAGTCATATCAGAATCCTGTAAAATAGGACATGGGGAGTGAGCATTTTTCAGCCTGTCCCTGGCACTGTCCGTCCTGAGGGAGAAGGTAGGGAGGGTGCCAGGGTATCTGGTCTGCTTGATGATCTCTTTGAACTAGTGATTTGGATTTTTGGCTTCTAGGGTGGTGTAAATCAGTTCTCTGGGATTTGGATAGATCTAGCTTGTAAGATAGTTACTGAATCTATTTGTTAAAACAGCAGTACAAGGGATGGTTGAGGGATATTACTGTGTGTCAGGCCCTGTGTGCACAAAGCTTTGTACACATGAGCTTATTATTTCTAGAACCACACATATCATGGCCGTTGCCTTACCAGCATTTTAGACAATAAACCCAGGTGCTTAACTGCTAAGGAAAATGGCTGGTAAGTGACAGAGCAAAGATTGGAGGCCAGGATTCACCTGGCTACAAACCAAATTCATTTAATCACCAACGAGATGGTTAACAGAAAAGCTGGGCATAGGGATATATAATAGAAAGAGATCCTTACAGACCAGCGTTCAAGTGCCTGTTCAGCATAAACACTTCCATGTAAGCTTAGACAAGCACTTGTATTTTTTTCCCCGAGTTTTGGTTTTGCCTGCCTGAAAAAGTACGAATTTATTCTCTAAAATGGTTCTAGAGGTCAGAAGCATGAAATAAATGTTGTTTTGTTGAAATCAAGTGCTTGGCATGATTGAGCTCCCTCTGGGGTTTTCAGCAGAAAATTGTGTGTCAATTGAGATGCAGCCTGCATGCCTTGGCCTGTGCCCCCTCACTCCAAGCTCACCTTCTCTGCTTTGTTGTGTGAAATCTCCCTCTCTCTTGCAAGATGCCTCTAATGTCATATAGGGCCCACACAGATAATTCAGGTTGATTTTCCCATCTCAAAGAGCCTCAACTTGATCTCGTCTATGGAGACCCTTTCTCTATCCAAGGTAACAGCATTAGGTTCTAGGACTAAGGCCTGATATTTTTTAGGCTACCAGCAGCCTTCATAATGATGTTATGCATGTCTTGCTTCTCTTAGAGAAGAGGATTGCCGTCCAAAAGAGGCATCTGCCTCAGTACTTACTTAGAGAAAGCCTAGAAGTATAGCAGGTGTGGCGTGGAGAGCTGGATGCAGGTATCAGAAACAGGGACTCAGCTTGTATTGAGGAAGCATGAAAACAAGTTGAAGACATAAGGTAGCCCAGGAAAACTCTCCAGCAATCTACAAATCAAAGAGTAAAAACCAAGTCCAGACTGAATTCAAAAGTATAAAGGAAAATCAGTGCAAGAAAATAAAATGAAACAAAACAAAATAAACATCAACAGTTCAGAACATGATGCTGCTGGGAACAAAGAACTTTGAAAAGCTCATCTTTGGCTTAATGGGCAAGGGTCAGATGTAAACTGTTAATGGGGAGTGGGAAGAACATTCACATTAGGAAGACTGTCAAGGGCAGAAATTTGGAAAGGTCTTAGTTCCTCCTCTCACTGCTGAAACAAAATACCCAGTTGGCTGACTCCAAGGCAGGGTGGCCTGGCACAGGGCCATTGCAAAAGACAAACAGGTCATAGTGGGCAGAAGGCAGCAAAGCAGCAAAGTAGCAAAAAAGCAAGCAGAAAGCAGCCACCGCACCCCTTTTTCTGCCCTTTATATTCTATCCAGGTTACATGCCCTTAGGGCAAGCAGCGCTCACACCTAGGATGGGGGTTCTCATTATCCAAACCCAGAACTATGCCACACCAATCACACCCTTGGTTCCAGCATCGCATACTCTAGATCCAGCCACCTCTGAAAAAGTTCCACCTATGACTGCATGAGGCTTTGGAGGGACATCTAGACACAGCCATAACAGAAAGATATGGAAAGAACAGCCCAGATGTGGGACAATGAGCGGCGAAACGGGAGACTGACTAGTTAACATGGAGCTTACTGCTGGAAATCATTAACTATGAGAATAAGTGAGTTAAATTGCCACTAGGCACCAATGAAGTTCCTTTTTAAAAAAATTGATTCTATTGGTACATTGGCTTTTGATTTCTTCTACTCCAGTGCCCCCTAGGTTTGCCTTGAGTGAGTTAGAGGTCTGGTGTTGCATGATGCTGCTATGACTTCTTATTTTCTATTTGTGAAAATTTGCTTTCTGTGTTGATGTATGTAAACTGCTTATGGTAGGTAGCCTTATTACTAGTATCAAGAGCTCTTTGGGTAATGACTACCTTTCAGATATGTCTGCTAGATGTAGCTGGTTTTGGCACTTGAGTCTGTTACAAGATCCTACCTGTTCAGTTTGTGAGGGATGAGAAGTTCCTGCCTATTTGGTCTAGCACACAGGTCTTTAGAACTGAGCTAAGATATTGTTTATGACCCCTAGACAATGTCAGGATTGGCATATAAAGAAGAACACCTGACCACAAAAACGATGTCAGCTTGGCTAAAGTGGTATAATCAGCAACAATAGCATCAAGGACAGCGTGGGCAATGATAGACTATGCGAACTATTAATCACAGGAACAAGATCAATAGTCATATAACAAAATTTAAAACAAACCAAAAGATTATATACAGTAAACATCCCCTGAATACAGCAATTTTATCCTCAAGGGAAAAATTGAACAGGATAAGAAGAAAAAAATAGAGAAATAAAAGAAGAGAAAGAGATTAGCAGCAAGGCTAAAGGTTAAAGAAAGATTTCTCAAGCTTTGGGAAACTGATGAACGTAGGAGAGAAAGAAAGCAGAAACCAAAACAGGAACAAAGTAAAACAAAACAATGTTCACACTCATGAGAAAACAAGAACAATCAAGAAAAAAATCAAAGCAAGAAAAACTAGGGTCCACTTCAGAGGTGTCTCTGCTATCCCTGGTAGACGAAGGAGGCAGACAGCCCAGATCCACGTTGGATGAGCCCTGCAAACCTGCAGTAGAATTAAGGTGGGATGCTGAACAGTCAAAGCAAGCCTGTGCTTTCAACTCCACTGAAGTTCAAGCTGACCCTGGTTTCTGGTTGTGAGGCTGGGACCTGAGTTGTTCAGTCTACAACATCCTGGGCGACTCTTCCCAGCTTGAACTTGGCTCCTGGGCCTTGGATATCTCCCAAGGCTGCATGTCACCCAGACACTGAGATAAGCCAACCCACAGCTGCTCTGAGTCCTGGGTTCAGCTGACCCCTCCCTAAAATCTCACGGGGTTACTTACCCTCTCCTGGGTACATTTGGACTGGAATCATTCACCAGCCCCTGCAACCCACAGCGTGCACTGCTCTGTACCACTATGCCTTTCTCCATGGAAGCAGCTGGAGTCACTTGTATTCACTGTGCTTTTGCAGGCTAAAGCTGCCTCTCTCATATTGTGAGACAGAAGTCAGGGAGAAAGTGCCATTTGCCATCTCCCTCTTCTGCAGTGGGGTCCCTCTCTTCACTCTCCCCATGGGCTCGAATTCTCCTTCAGATCTGTCCTGAGTCCTGAGACCAGATCCAGCTTCCTCCTTCTCTACCCCAAGTTGCTATACTCCACTGTCTGGACTGTGAGTCTTGGAGAGACTGATTTGCCACTGCTCACAACTCTGCCATTTTCCCAGAAGTGCCATGGCAAGTTCTTGATCACAGTAGTGCTGTCATAATAATACTGTGTGGTGTAGCCCAGAGTCAAGGATGCCGTTAGGAAACCAACACCATTCAAAATGGAAATATTGGGGAGGATAGAATCTGACAATTTAAGAAAGTGTCAGAATAAAGAACAATAACACAGCTGGAGGAACAACAGTGTGTTCAGCCAGGGAAGTGAGGCGCAAAGCAACTTACTTTCCGGGAATAGCCTGTATTTTTCCCTCCAGGTACTTCCTTCATCACTGGACTGAGCAGACTTTGGTAGTAACATAACGACTATGATGTGTCCTGGGCTGACTATGACATATGCCAGTTTTTTTTTTTATCTTTTTTATTTTAGAAACATAAAAGTACAAAAACATATTGACAAACAGACACCCATTATCATAGAAAATAGTACAATCACAACTAATCTATAGACAAGGTGATATGGTCTCAACAGTAGTTGTTGCTTTATCCATTGATATCTTCGAATTGTAGATGTATGGACCCATATACAGACATGCAAATTTAGT
>PVLD010019319.1:0-36732 GCA_004027595.1 Dinomys branickii
TTTTCATTCCTTATTGCATGAATTTGAGATCTTTCCCTTCTTTTTTTGATAAGGTTGGCTAGGGGTTTATCAATTTTATTTATTCTTTCGAAGAACCAACTCTTTGATTCACTAATTTTTTGTAGAGTTTTCTTCATCTCAATTGCATTAATTTCTGCCCTGAGTTTTATAATCTCCTCCTTTCTTTGGGCTCTTGGTTTGGCTTGTTGCTTTTTTTCTAAGAGTTTGAAGTGTATCATTAGGTTATTTATTTGTTCTCTTTCTGTTTTCTTTGTATATGAGTTCATTGCTATAAATTTCCCTCTGAGGACTGCTTTCATCGCATCCCACAGATTCCGGTAGGTTGTACTTGCATTTTCATCTATTTGTAGGTATTTTTTAATATCTTCTTTAACTTCTTGTGTGACCCATTGGTTATTCAGGAGATTGTTGTCTGATTTCCAAGTGTTTATGTGGTTTTTGGAGTTCTCTTTGTCATTAATTTCCAATTTCATTGCACTGTGGTCCGATAATATGCATGGGATAATTTGAATTCTTTTGCATTTAGGTAGATATGCTCTAAGGGCTAGAATGTGGTCTATTTTAGAGAAAGACCCATGCGCAGCTGAGAAAAATGTGTATTCTGATGTTGTGGGGTGGAGCACTCTGTATGCATCTACTAAATCCATGTGTTCACACTTTTGGTTCAGGTTTGTTCTTTCTTTGCTGAGTTTCTGTCCAGTTGACCTGTGTCTTTGTCTCAGAGGGGCGTTTAGGTCCCCTATTACAATAGTGTTATTAGTTATTTGATTTTTCATGTCTGTTAAGATTTGACTTGTAAAGTTTGGTGCTCCATGGTTTGGTGCATAAATGTTTAGGATTGTTACCTCTTCCTCTTGCAGCTTTCCCCTAACTAGTATGTAATGGCCTTCTTTATCTCTTTTGATTGTTTTTGGTTTGAAATTTACATTGTTTGCAAACATAATAGCTACCTCTGCTTTTTTCTGGGGACCTGTTGCATGGAGAATTGTTTTCCAACCTTTAACTTTCAATCTGTGGATTTCCTTTTGAGTAAAATGTGTTTCCTGTATACAGCATATCATTGGATTGAGTTCCTCAATCCACTCTTCCAATATTTTCCTTTTGACTTGTGAATTGAGGCCATTTACATTAATGGTTATATGTTGGGTTATTCTAGTCATATTATTCACTTGTTGTTGTTTTCCTTCTTTTGCTGACTGTTTACTTGTTCTGTTTAGGGAATTATTTGTGTCATTGTTCTTGGGATTGTGGTCTCTTTTTTCTCTGTCTAGAATATCTTTTAGTGATTTTTGCAATGCTGGTTTGGCACTCATGAAGTTCTTCAGTTGTTCTTTGTCGTGGAAATATTGTATTTCTCCACTGAATTTGAGGGATAGTTTTGCAGGATACATCAGTCTGGGTTGGAAGTTGTTTTGTCTCAGAATCTGTAATATCTCGCTCCAAGCTCTTCTTGATTTCATGGTTTCCATTGAGAAGTCTGCTGTGATTCTGATGGGCTTTCCTTTATAGCTGATCTGTTTCATTTCTCTAGCAGCTTTTAATATTGTGTTCTTTTGCTGGATATCTGGGATCTTGACTATTATATGTCTGTTTGTGTTTTTCTATGGGTTATGGATCGTTGGGGTTCTATATGCCTCGATTAACTGTACCTCAGTATCTTTTACCTTGTTTGGGAAACTTTCTGCTATTATTTCAGCAAATATTTTTTTTATATCGTTTGTGTGGTCTTCTGCTGTTTCATTGACTCCTATTACTCAAATATTATTTCATTTTGCCTCATCTTGCTGCTGTTGGATTGATTTTTCTTGGGTCTTTGATGATTTTATGAGATCCTTCCTTTCACGCTCATAGACTGCCATGCTCTCTTCAAGGTCTGAAATTCTATCTTCAGTTTCATTTAAGCGGCTTTGCAAGCTTTCAATGGAAGTTTTCAAATCCTGGCAATCTCTTTGGACCTGTTTCATTCTTGGTAATTCATTCCTAAATTGCTCTCGTAATGTTTCCATTTGTTTCCTATTTTCTTCTAATCTTTTATCTATTTCTTCTCTATGTGTACGGAGCATTTCTTCCATTATAGTTTTCAGTTCATTTTTTGTCTGAGAGATCATTGCATATATGTGGCTTATTTCTGCTTTAAGCTCTTTTATGGCCTGTTGGAGTTGTTTTGTTTCGGATGCAATCGTTTCAGAACTTGCAGGTATGTGGCTTCCTAGTTCCCCTGTATCCTCGCATCTAGGACTTGTTCTGGGTGGGGTTGAGTTCTGAGACTGCATTTTCTTCTGTCTTCCCATTTTTGGGTATCAGATTCAATTTATTGAGCAATAAATTACCCAGGCATTTCACCAGGCAAAGGTCTGCTGCAGAGGCTGCTCTAATGACTCCCTTCTCTTTGGCAGAATGTCCCTTAAGCTTTCTGCTGAGAGTTCTGCTCAATAGGCTGCTCATATGTTGCTTTGTGGACCGAGCTACTCCCTACCGAGAGACCTGGGTGGGGTGTGTAAGACCACTCCCCCGCCCTCCCAGGGTTCCCTGCAAGTACAGGGACGGGTCTCCTCCCCCACTCGGTGATCTGGTCATGAGCGCAGGTAGCCCACCAGTTTTCGAGTCACTGCAGGCAGGAAGATTCCAAAGTGCCAGTTTTTTGTGCTATGCTTGCAATCCACCATTCCCTGCCACTTCTGTTTCCTCATGTTCTCCGGGTCTGGGGGAGGGAGCAGGATACTCCACTCCTCTGTGCTCCTCACACTGCCTCGGCCGTGGATTGCAGGCCGCTGAGGGCCTTGGCTGCATAGCCTGCCCGATGCGCACGAGATCCACGACTGCCCTGCGTTGCTGCTGCTAAAAAGCCGATTTCTGGCCGGAGTCGCTGGCGAGCTGACCAGGTTCGGGAGGTAGGAGGGATTGAGCTGGCTGTGCCCCCAGGGTGCTCGGACCCAGCCAAGTCACCTCCCGTCCGCTGCACCGAGCATCTCTGGTGCCCAGCATTCGTGGCTTTCCTGCGTCTCGCCACGGCAATTTGGGGGGCCCTACCGCGTCTCCCCCGGCAGCTCAGAGAAACACGTTCAGTTTGAACTTCCCAGCCGAGGTCCCGGCATTTGCGCTCGCCAAGTCTGTCTCCAGCTGGGGGTGTTTATCAAGGAGGATCGTTCCTTTGCTGCTCACCTGGTTGCCATCTTCCCGGAAGTGAGAGAAATAATTTAAAGACTGAATTTTGGAAAGGGGGCAGCTAAACCTGGGACTCACAGCACCTGAGAGTTGGCTCCATCTAGTCACTGCCAGTGTCAGGGTAAGGAACAGCAATGGCATACAATGAGGGTCAGGGAGCTGAGCTCAAGCTGGCAAGAGGCACCTGAAGAGTTGTGGGCTGAAAAACTTGGGTCCTGGCCTCACAGCTAGACACTAGGATCAGCATGGAGTTCAGTAGACTTGAAAGCACAGGCTTACTGGAATTATCCACCACCTTGCTGTAATTCTACTGTAGGTTTGCTGGGATCAACCAACATGGATCTGGCTCTGTCTGCTTCCTTTACTTACCAGGGACAACAGAGACACACCCTGAAGGGGACATTTTTTTTCTTTCTTTCTTTTTTGGTCTTGATTTTTTGTTCTTGTTTTTATATGAGAACATCTCTACATCTCTATTTTTTCTTCTTACTCCTTTTAAATTTTCTTCTCTAAAAGTAAAATCACTCTACTGAGGGGATATCTACTGTATATAACTTTTTGATTTGTTCTAGATGTGGCTATATAACTAAAAATCTTGTTCATATGGTTAAGGGTGACAAATAGTTACCACAGCTTGTCATTTTCTAGGCTGTGCTCAATGATGTTGTTATGAATGATTGTATTACTTCTCATAGGTGACATATGTACTACTTTGCAAGGTGACATAGTTGTTTGAATCAATTGTTTTCCTTATGTGCCAAGATCAAGATTGCCCGAGGGTCATAAATAATGACCCCCTTTTGCCCAGTGCCACAGAACCAGGGGTAGGCCAAATAGACAGTGATATCTCATCTCCACTAAATTGAAGAGATAGGATCTAGCAACAAACTCAAAACTCAAAAGCCAGCTACACCTATCCTCTCACTGCTGAGACAAAATACCTGACACCCCAAATTAAGGAAGGAAAGGTTTATTTCACTCACAGTTTGTAGAGTTTTCAGTCATGGCACAGGGACAACAGTTCAAGGCAGCAGAAAATAGCAAAATCAGCAAGAGTGAGCAGGGGGGAGAGCAAGTTTCTTTTCCTTCCTTGTACTGCAAGCAGGCTGTCACCCCCTAGGGTAAGTGTAGCGCTCACACCATCTCCCTGCCCTCCTCTTCCACAGGATGAGGGTCTTTACAAAGTAAAGACCATGGCTCCCTGCTGAGTCTCTTAGTTAAACTTCTAAGCTTCTCAAGTTGACACAATGTATCAACCATTACAACCTGGAAGACATCTCTGAGAAGTAGTCATTTCCTAACAATTCTCGATACTAGCAATAAGGCTACTTACCATAAGCAACTTATAAGCATTAACACAGAAGCTAAAGTAAAAAGGAAAGAATGAAAGAAAGAAAGGAAATGAGAAGGCAGTGAAGCAAGATGCAACCCGTGATTTCCAGCGTTCCAAAGATAAACCCAGGGGGCAGTGAGCTTCAACAAATCAAAAGCCACTCCTGTGAACTCTCTGAAATGGTAAGAGTGGGAGTAACAAAGCAGATGAATGAGGCTCTGGAAACAAATCAAATTAGAAGCAATTTCTCAAGTAACTAAAGAGAGGATGACCATAATGAAGGGCAGAGTTAGCAAATCTAGCATAGGTGCACATATAGAGTAGAGGAGCTTAGGAAAATGGTAGAAACCATGAATGCCCAACAAATGGAATGGAATCCATGGAAGAGATTCAAATAGATATCTAGGAGATTAAAATACTTTCTATTGAAAGTAATGTGAGAATACAATATTACATCTAGAAGATAGATTTGTGGTTAGTGACATAAAAAGAAAGATTTCTTAAAAATAGCAAGGTACCAAGAAAAATCAATCCACAGCTGCTAGAAGATGAAAAAAGAACTACATAAGATTGATTGAAGTCAATGAAAAAATAGGAGATAGCACAAACAACATTAAAAAACTCTTTTACAGAAGTAATGGCAGAAAATTTCTCAAACGTGGAACAAGAATTTGACATACAATTAAATAAGGGATATGGAACTCCAATTAGTCATCATTAAAATTCTATACTGAGGCATACAACAGTCAAGATTCCAGAAATTCAGTACAAATACAGAATATTAAAAAGTGTTACAGAAAAGAAACAAATCACCTATAAAAGAAAGTCTATCAAAATCACAGTAGAGTTCTCAACACAAACACTTAAGCCAAGGAGAACTTGGAGTGAAGTACAAACCATATAAGAAAACAACTTCCAATCTAGATTGATATACTCTGCAAAACTATCTTTCAAAACTGACAGAGAACTAAGATATTTCTCTGACAAAGAACATCTGAAGAAATTCATGACCATCAAGGTAACATTCCACAATGTTCTGAAGGTTATTCTAGAAAGAGACGACTCCATGAATCCCAATAGAATGAATCCCTGAGGCAAGGCAAGAAATTAAGTAGAAGGGAAAGAAAGAGAACCAATAACAGGAAAATTATATGACAAAGATAAGTCAATATATTTCAGTTATAACTATCAAGGTAAATAGTTTCATTTCACCAGTCAAAAGAAAAAGATTGGCAGAATGGATCAAGAAACAAGATCCAGCAATATGCTGCATATAAGAAACACACTTAATTCAAAAAGAAATTCATACTGAAAGGCAAAGGGTAGAAAACAATACTCCGTGTGACAAGAACCCAGAAAAAAGTAGATAGCTGTTCCATTTGCAAACAAAGTGAATTTCAAGACAAGACTAATTAGGAGAGACAAAGAAGGTCATTGAACATTTGTTAAGGGAACAATCCAAGAGGAAGAGATGACAATCATAAATATATATGAATCAAATATCAGCACATCCAACTATATAAAACAAATATGAATGGACATCAAAAATCAAATAAGCATTAATAAAACTGTAATGGTTGATTTCAATACCCTATTGCTGCAAACAGATCAACTAGATAAAAACCAACCAACCAACCAAAGAAATATCAGAACTGAACCAAACCTTTGAACCAATTCATTTAGTGGATGACTTTAGAGTGTTCTACTACATAACATCAGATTACACATTCTTCAGCTGCACATGGGATGTTTTCTAAACTAGACCACATTCCAACTCACAGAACATGCTTAAGTTAATGTAAAGGTATTAAAATTATTCCATGCATATTATCTGACCATAGTGCAATGAAATAGGAAATCAGTGCCAAAAGAAACCACGAAAACTTCAGAAACACACAGAAATTAAATAACATCCTAATGAACAACAAATGGGTCACAAATGAAA
Organism: Dinomys branickii; assembly: GCA_004027595.1. Lineage (NCBI taxonomy): Eukaryota > Metazoa > Chordata > Mammalia > Rodentia > Dinomyidae > Dinomys > Dinomys branickii. The sequence goes on from PVLD010019319.1 coordinate 6,465, forward strand.
TTGAAGAAGAAATTAGATAGTTTCTACAATTAAGTGATAATGTCAATAAAACAAACCAGAACTTATGAGACACAATAAAAGCAGTCCTACAAGGGAAATTTATAGCAGTAAATACCTTTTCAGCAAAACAGAGTGAACTCAAATAAACAAGTTAATGTTGAACCTTAAGCTTCTGGAAAAAGAAGAGCAAATGAAACTGAAAACTTGTATGAAGAAATGTAAAAAAACCTTGAAATAAATTATTAAGATCAGAGTAAAAAAGGCTGCTGGGGATATAGCTCAGTGGCACAGTGCCTGCCTGGCAAGTGCAAGGTCCTGACTTTGATTCCTGATACCACAAAACCAAAACCAACCAAACAAAGAATATCAGAGCAAAAATTAATGCAATGGAGACTAAGAAAACAGCACAAACAATCAATTAATTGAAGAACTGGTTCTTTGAAAGATTAAATAAAATTGATAAACCCTTAGCCAACCTTATTAATAAAAGGAAAGAAAGATGCAAATCCATATAATTTGGAATAAAAAGGTGAAATCACAACAGATCCTGCAGAAATCCATAAGATCACCTACACCTATGCTGAGAATCTGTATTTTAATAAGATGAAAAACATAGAAGAAATGGACAGATTCCTAGATACATATGAATTACCACAGCTGAATCAAGAAAATATAAAAATTCTAAATAATCTAGAATCAGTCATTGAAATTGAACGTAAAAGCCAGGTCCTGACAGAGTCATTGCTGAATTCTACAAGAAATTTAGAAAAGATCTAATGCCACTATACTTTGAACACTTCAAAGAAATTGAAAGGGAAGAAATACTTCCAAAATCACTCCTTGAAATACACATTATCCTGATACAAAAACCAGAGAAAGATTCAACCAAAAGAGAGAAGTACAGGCCAATCTCCTTAAGGAACATATATGCAAAAATTTTCAACAAGATTTTGGCAAATAGAATGTGGCAAATCATCAGATTATATACATGACCAAGCAGGATTCATTTCAGTGATGCAGGGATAGTTCAACATATGCAAATCAATAAGTACAATACACTATATTAACAGAACCAAGGAGAAGAAACCACATAATCATCTCAATAGACACAGAAAAAGCATTTTACAAAGTCCAACACCCATTCATGATAAAAACTGTATAGAAAATTAGAATAGATTGTCTTTACCTCAGACAGAAATGCCATCTCTGACAAACCAACAGCCAACATCCTACTAAATGGTCAAAAACTGAAAGGTTTTACCCTGAAATGAGAAACAAGACAAGGATGCCCACTATCACTGCTCTCATTCAACATAATTCTGAAAATATTAGCTAGAGCAATTAGACAAGAGAAAGAAATAAATGGAATAAGGATAGGAAAGAGAGAAGGTAAATTATCATTATCTGTGGATGACACGATACTCTACATAGAAGACCCCCAAAACTCCACCAAAAGGCTTCTAGATTTAATAACCAAATTTAGTAGCATAACTGGGTGCCAAGTCAGAACTCAAAAATCAATACCATTCCTGTACACAAATAATAAACTCACTGAGAAAGAAATTAGGTAAACAACACCTTTCACAGTCTAAAAACTGAGATACTGAAGAATCAATCTAATGAAGAAGTAAAAAAATCTTTACATTGAAAACTATAGTGGTCTGCAAAAGAATATTGAAGAAGATAATCAGAAAAATGGAAAGATATGCCTTGTTTTTGGGTAGGAAGGATCAATACAGTGATAATCACTATACTTCCAAAATTGTTTTACTGGTTTAATGGAATCCTAATAGCATACCTCACAGAATTAGAGGAAAACAGTCTCTTCATTTGGAAACAGAAGAGACCTAGAATAGCAAAAGAAATTCTGGGTAACAAAGGCAAGTCAGGGAGCATCAGAATCTCTAACTTGATATTATACTACAAAGCTACTGTGATAAAACCAGCATGGTACTGGCAAAAAACAAAACAGACTTGAAGACCAATAGAACCGAATAGAAGATCCAGAAACAACTGTAAATACATTCAGCCACCTTTTCACCTTCACTGGAAGAAAGATAACCTCTTTAATAAGTGGTACTGGAAAAAAACTAGCTTTCCACATGCCAAAGTATAAAACCAGACCCATGTCTATTGCCATACACTAAGTTAAAATTGAAATGGATCAAAGATCTAAATATTAAAACAGAAAAACTAAATCTGCTGGAAGAGAGAATAGGCACAACTCTTGAAGATGTTGGTGTAGGTGAAGACTTAGTGAGCAAAACCCTGATCATATAGGAAATATCATAAGCAATCAACAAGGGAGCTCTCATCTTATTAAAAAGCTTTTGAACAGCAAAAGAAACCACCAACAGATGAAGACACAACCAATAGACTGGGAAAAAGATTTTGCCAGCTGCTCCTCAAAAGACTAATACCTAGAAGATAAAAAGAACCCCTCAAAATGAGACCCTTCAAATTTAAAGACCCAATCCAAAATTTGGCACCTGAAATGAACAGATACTTGTCAGATGAAGAAGTACAAATGGCAAATAAATACATGGAAAAATGTTCAACATCACTGGTCTTTTGAGAGATACAAATTAAAGCAAAATGGAGACTCCCTCTCCTCCTGGAAAGAAAGCCTATCATAAAGAAATCAACCAGTAGCAAATTCCGGTGGGACTGTGAGGAAAAATTAACTCTTCTCTGCTGTTGGTGGGAGTGTAGACTGGTACACTGTGGAAATCAGTGTGGAGATTCCTCCAAAAACTAAAACTAGAGGTTCCGTTTGACCCAGCTAGTTCCCTTCTTGTTATCTTCCTGAAAGAATTAAAAGCATCACACAGCAGTGATATATACATGTCCATGTTTAAAGCAGCACAATTTGTAACAGCTAAATAGAAACAGCCCCAATGCCCATCAACCAATAAATGGATAAAGAGGAGGTATGTACACAATGAACTACTACTCTGTCATAAAGAAGGATAAAATTGGGACATTTCTAGGTAAATGGATGCACCTTGAGGCCATATACTTCACTGAAATCCATCAGACATACATATATAAATACTGGAATATTTTTCTGGTGTGAGACCAAGATGTACAATAGATATTGTGAAACAGAAAATGTTCAAATGAGAAGAAGAACAAGGAAGGGGTGAGGAGTAAAAAGGGAGGGGAAAGAAAAAGGAGAACAGAAGAAAAAAATGGAAGCAGTGGCTTTTTTTAAATAAGGAGGGAAAGGGGTTGAAAAGATTGGAGGAGATTGGAGGAAAAGGCAGAATCAAGATATACCACATACAGGTACAAATTTCCTATGATGAATGTGATCATTGTGCATATCTAAAATGTACCAAAGAAATTAATTTTTTAAAAAGATGGAGGGGAATTTGTCTCAGGATGACTCGAGCCTTGGGACTCACTGACGTGATGCTGAGATGAGACTTTGAACTTACACTTTAACGTTAATAAAACCTTCTGGAGCTATTGCGATGGCAATATTTTGTATGTGCAGAGTATAAGCATTTGGAAGGAAAGGACAGAATGATATGGTTTGAATCTTTTTATCCCTTGCAAGCTTCAGGTTGAAAAGTAAGCACTAACTCAGTAGCACTGGGAGGTGTGGACTTTCAGAGGTGAACGGCATCGGGTGAGCTTGTGAAAGTACTTTGCAGAGGAAATTGACCCTTTTGTCCTCCACCTCTGCCAAGTGAGGCTACAGAGACTCTTCCCTCCAGAGGGGGTAGCCTTCAAGGCACCACCTTGGAACCAGAGACTCCTCAAACCATAAACCTGTTGGTACTTTGAGTGTTGAATTCCCAGACACCACCACCATGAGAAATGAATTTCTATTCTTTATAGTTTACCTGGTCTCAGGTATTCTGTGATAGCAGCACAAAGAGAATAAAGCACAGTGCAAATTTTGTGTTTCACTCATGGCCATTGGTGGGCACTGTTGCAAGTTCTGATGTGTTCAGAATCATGTTCCCTAGTATTTTAGAACCAAATTATTGATTCTCAACTTGGCTTCATCCAAAACCTAGTTCTATCAAAAATGATTAAATCAGCATCCAGAGCATGTTGAGGGGTGATCTGCAGGATCTGATTCTAAAATGCAACCATGTTAGGAAACAATCTGGGGCTACATGGTATTGTTTTGTGCACATTGTTAATTATGGTTAAAGCCTGTTGTCATATGATGGTATAGACTTTCTTGGGTTTTCTTACAATAGTTACCCGATGGTCTATTCTCTAAATTGTTTCTTTCTTGGAATGCTAATTTTTATCTTCTTGAATTTATAGACTGAAGAGAAAGATAATGCTCCTATCTTAGTCTGTTTTCTGTTATGATAACAAAATACCTGAGGTGGGTACTTCATGAAGGAAAGAGATTTATATAGGTCATAGTTCTGGAGGATCAAAGATCAAGACCAGCCACCCTCATCAGCAAGGGGGCTCATGCTGTAACATAACATGGCAAAAAAGGAGGGCAACTGGGTGCATGCAGAAGGTGTGGGAACCTGAGGGTGACCTCACTTTAATAGCTGTCTGTGCTTGTAGAAACTCATCTCTTCTTGTGAGAACTGACTCAAGAACAACATCAATCCCTTCATAAAGGCAGACCTCCCCTCATGACCCAAACACCTCTTAAAGGCCCCATCAGAGCAGACCAAGTTTTCCCTGGTCCCATCAGAGGTGGTGTGATCCTGCCATTTCTTTGGTCTTGAACGTCTAGTCTCTAGGCTTATGTGGCAACAAAGATCTGTTGTATTAGTCACAGAGGTTTTTCTGTTAAGGAAGCCCTAAAAAAATCTAATACAACTTCCTGGACAAATATTTTTAAATAACATTTTACAGTTATGTGTCTGCAAATTGATTGATTGATTGATTGTGATGCTCCAGACCAAACCCAGGCAAGGGCTCTGTCACTGAACCACGCCCCCTAGTTCTCTGCAAAATTTTTAGTAGTTTACACAGAACATAACAGACATTATCTTATGAATGGCCCTTAAGAAATGGCATTTGTGACTGGCCTTGAAGGAAGGATGTGAGTTGAACAGGCAGAGAAGCTTGGGACAAAGTGAGGGGAGAAGTTTGGAGAAATAGAATTCTAGGTATGGGAAACAAGAAAAACAGATATGCAGGTAAGTGGTGTACATGTAATAGGAGAAGTCCCGGAAGCAGAATAATGTAACAGTATATGTGCAAGCATGGGGGAGTTAGGGTCTTTGCACTAAGACACTTACTAGTTTTTATTTTGAGGCAGGGTTTGCCTAAGTCTCTAAGTTGCCCAGCTGGGCTTGAGTTTATTATCTTTTATCCTCAGAGAATACAGAGATTACAGGCTTCTGTGCCCAGCCGAAAATGTTGTCTGGAAGCAAGTTGTAGGATGGATTTCTTTGCTGAGAGAGACTTTAGTTGAGATATGACTGTAACAGCTGAGGCCAGTGATGGCAAACCTTTTAGAGACGAGTGCCCAAATGGCCACATGAAAACCATTTACTTATCACTAAGTGCCAACCTGCAATTAAGCCTGAATACTGCGATTTCAGTTTTGAAAAAACAACTCTTACAGTAACATCTTTTGTCTCAAAAGAAAAGCACAATATCATGCGTGTCACAGGTTCTCCACCACTGGCATAGGCAAAATGGTGGTGATGTGGTGGGGGCGATGACAGTGGGGATAGGAAAAACAAGGTAGATTTAAGGGAAATTACCATAAAGAATAGAGAGATGCAGGGATCCAGGGACAAGGCAGATTGACCAGGGGATTTGGGCCAAATGTGGTTTTCTTGCTTGTCACCTCACACCGCCATATTCATGGACATGAGGTGGCCGGTAGAGGATCTGCTGTTAGAAATAGAATCTGGATACAGAATCCCAGGGGGGAACCTGAAAAATGTCTATGTAACCTGGGACATTCAGGGTGTGTGACAAGGGACATGATGCTGTGTGACTTGATCAAGTACCTCAGTGTTACATACTTGTCTCTTGGGACATGGGAACAAGCACATCCGGAATCTTTCAGTTCTTCCTAAAGACATCTGCCACACTGACCCACTGACTGACATATAGGAGTTATCTGACGTGTCTTAAAACCTTGAACTATTTCCCTTTTGCATAAAATACTCATCTGTTAATTTTTACCTCAGTCATTTTTTTTAACCATCTTCTCCAGACAAAATAAACCCCCAGCAAAACGAGGCAACTCCCTTTGAAAGTACTGAAAAGTCATGGGTCTCACAGATGCCTGGAATTTTCCTCATTACCAGTGCATGACAGCTGCTTAATCTGCTTACAGCTCAGCACTCACAGGTAAGTTAGATGTGACAGTGTCAACTGAATGGATTATAGTGTTCAACAGCAGGTCACTCACTTGAAAGTCTTTGTGGATCTGGACAAGTCTGGAGACACAGAAGCAATGTAATCCTCTGCACTGGGCTGTGGCTCCCCGGTTCCCTCCAGGCATTAGACATCATCACTCACTGCGCCTTCTTAGTCCTGTCCTGAGGACAGTGTAGCTCTTTGCCTGTTGATAGGAAAGTCCAAGTGTGTGGAGCCCTGTACTAGGGCATGCCAGGGGCTAGGGGCTGCTGTTTTGTGTATTTCTCACCACTGTGGCAAGGGCCGCAGTTCCCTTCAGGTACTCTGGAAGGCACTCTGGAATCCTACTTACAGAGCTGAATTATGCATGTGATCAGTCACTTGCTCACAAACGTGAGAGAACAAGACGCTAGCCTATTCCTGCTGCCGCTTTCATAGCGTAAGACATGCACAAGGCAAGCATTTTTAGTAAAGCTCTTTTCACACAGTAGTGAAGATTTCACGATCATTAAGTAGATCATTCTTCTCTTTACTGCTTCTCAGGCGACAGTGGAAGTCAGTCCCGGGGTAGTAAGGAGTACAGGAGTGATCTGCTGTGTGAGTCATGAGCTAGGCATACACGTATCTGCAGCCAACAACAGATTCTACTGCTAGTCCTTAGGAGATGGGAACTTAACCAGACAGAAGTACTTGATGAATGGAGACGAAGAAAGAAGTAAGTTAGAGTGGGAGAAAGAGAGGGAGGGAGTGAAAGAGACAAGGGGAGGGGCAGGGGAGTAGAGAGAGGTGGGCGGGGGGGGGGGGAGAAGGAGAGCCAGACAGGCAGAAGAAAACAGATAACCGAGGAAGAGGGCTCTTCTGGCTTCACTGATTTTGCCCCCTCTCTTTGTCCATCTTTATTTTGCCTCTGCTTTTGTAGAGCAGAGAGTCTCTTTATATGCTTGTAAAAATGTCCCTCTTTTTTGTTTTAGCAAACTCAATTCAATTTCAGTTGTTTAAACTTTAAGGGCCTTCACAATTATGAGCGTTTCTTATAATGGACCGAGCTAATTTCCTCTAAAATTCAATTATCATAGTCTTTTTCCAATTCTCAGAAAAACGCAAGTTAATGAATAATCGCCTTGATTTTATGTTTTTCTCCCATAAATTACTTCTCAAACCATTGGAAATTGTAACCACTTGCCTGGTGGTGAATACTAGCAGATGACAAAGTGCACAAGCTGAGAAATGTTAATGGGAAAGCTGAGGAGCAGCCCCCTGTGTGTAGCTCACAACTTGTTATGCTAGACATGTGGTAATAATTTTGTATTGTGTGTGTATATATATATATATATATATATATATATATATATATATTTGTAGACAGGTATATTTACATGTATACATAAGCACATATATGTATGTAATAGTTTGTTTTCTGTTAGTCCAATGGATACTAGCTACTGTGGACAAATACGCATTTTGGGCATTTTCAGATTTGAGAGCCATTGCCTTAGATTTATTCAAACCTTTGTTGTCTTCCTTCTTACCTTTCCCGACACTACAGAGCCATGTATGCCTCCATCTGCTCCCTGACTGCTATTTTGTCCCTTGCCAGCCCAATTTCTATCTTTTCACAATGGGAGTGTCCTCACATCCCACCTTGGTATTTCATGGGCATGGGGTGTCAGCAGTGTGCGGAATAGAATGCTACCATCACTGTGCTCACCTAACAGGCAAGAGGAGCCATTCCTAATAACTTGGGGGCTGGGAGGCCAGACCTGAGAGCTATAACGTGGCTATCTGACAAGTTGGCTTAGCCCTAGGGCAGTCGCTCACTCATTAGATTGCCTCTTTGTCTGGCTTAGAGATTCTCGTATCTTGCAAGTTAGGTCTGTGGATGGGGTTTGGGTATTTCGTTCAACATAATAAAATTTTTTGTATCCATTAAACCTGTTATATGCTTTTCATAAATCGATGATTGAACCTCTGAATGGTGTTCTGTAACAAAAGGTAACTCATGTTTGTAGCATTCATGACTGAATTGATCATTTTCTTGCTATTTATATGTTTTTAATGAAGAGGTAAATACTAATTATTGAATCTTCTCTTTCACAAAAATGATCTGTTCCTCTAGTAGATAACTGGCAGACTTGTTATTAATGAAACTCAGTTTTCCATAAGTAAGGAAATCTGGCAATTATAAGTCTAATTGCTAGAATTTCAAGACAGCCAGCTGTCCCTTCGGAGGGTCATTTATTTATTTATTCATTCTAATTTGGCATTTAAAATACTGTTGTTATTGGATCTTCTTCATGGTTTTATGGTTTAAAAAAATCACATTGCCCCAAATAGACTTCCTCTCCTTTACTCTGCATTTTTAGACAGCAAAGTCTTTGTGTTTAAAACCATTGTTCCCCAAACTCCCTCACCTTAATATATTGGAGGAATGTGCTTTTGAGAAAAAGCTAGTATGTAAAATAAACAGGAAACATTTTATAAAGTCTTTCTACTCAATGTTAATTTCTAGACAGAAATTCATGATGGATGCTGTTTTGTTTTGTAGGCTTATTTGGTTGGTTTCCTCTGATTCCAAATCCTTTTACCACTGCTCCTGGTTTACTGTGGTTCACTCAGGTTGAAAGGTTCTTGGTTCTGTATGACCCAGAATGAAGTGGAGTTTATGGGGAGCAGTAAGGAAGGCATTTTCAAACAATCACACCTGAACCCATCTTCAGATATGTTGATTTAGTTGGCTTGGAGTGATATATGTGTATTTTTTAAATTGTTTTGTCTATTGGTGCAAATGGCCCTTCTAGTGTAAGAAATGTGCTACATGACCTGCATTTGTACTGCATCCTTGGTCAGGACATAATCAAATATCTATGGCTGTAAATTCTTCTTCGTGCAGTTTTTGTGGGTGAGAGGGAGGGCCGCTGAAACAAACCTCAAAAGTTTGTTTTGAAAAAGATTCTTGGGTGAGTCTGATATGCTTCCCTGGCTTGGAATCATGGCTCTACTGGTTGCCTCTGTTCTTTATATATTTACCCTACGTCTCTTCCTCCTTTAGTTTAAATAATGACAACTCACAACTACCCATACACAAGTGTTAAGTCGTTTGCATACAATATTTCCTAATTTCAAAAAATAGTTGGTTTTACTGTGATTGAAAAAGTAATATGTCATAAAGCATTCAAAAGTCAGAAATACAAAGATGGTACATAAAGGGGAGGAAATCACTTATATCTAAGGTATAACTAGGTCCAATCAGGAAATAGAAACACCATGGCTACTTAAAACCCAAGAAGTTTAACGCAGGTAGTTTGTTACAGAAGCAAGATGAGGAATTTACCAGCGCTTGGCAAAGTAGCCCAGTGTTTAATGACATCAGGAACCTATGAAACTCCTAAGCCGGAAGGAAGAAAGGCAAGCTTGTGTTACGGAACTCAGGGGCCAGGGTCAGCTAGGGAGAGCTAGGAAGGATACCGAGGAACTGATGTAGCTGATGTTGGAGAACTCCCAGGCAAATAAAGATGGGAAGAAACATGCTGGCTTTTCTTTCTACCCACTCTTCAACCTTATTTGTCAAATACAGCCCTTGGGGTTAGAGCCACCATGATTCAGAGTAGTGAACAAGAGTCTAAGAGCAAGTAGGTATTACCACTATCCACAGGAATAATTTCTCTTTGTTTTTGCATGAACTAATGGCCATGCACAGCCAAATTCCCAGACTCTCCCAAATACAACATCCCCAATCTCATGAACTTCTCACCTTCTCAAATATGTACCTTGTTTTCGTTATAGCATCACCTATTCCAAGAAGGCTTCTCTCACTCTGCCTCACTTGCCTTACCTTCTCCTTTCTACTTACATTGTCTCATCTCTTCTATTAAGTCATTTTTAATCATCAGAGCCCACTGTGACTATTTCTTTCACATTATTTCTGGCCCCACTTACTTGGCACATTGTGAAAGACTAGTTTACCACATTATTTGAGGTTTTAGGTATCCGTTCTATTTTCCCAGAGAGATTTTAATGCCTTCAAGGGACAGGGAGTGTTCTTATCCACAGCACATAGTGCAGAGCCCTTTACATAGTAGGTGTTGGACATGTTCATATTGTGTTCCTGTCACATGCGTATCTAAATTTGTATCTATGGGCACATTGGTTGTACTTAAGACTTGTGCATTTTATTGTATGTAAGTTATACTTTAACAAAGAAAAGGCAATTAAGGGAAACTCTTCCCTGGTGATTTTGATATACTCCAGGTTAGGCAGAATTATTTTACAGAGATTTCCACTTTAAATATTCTTGCAAATGATGAAGCAGAATTTCAAATTAACAGATTCATTATGTGCCTTCATATAATAGACTGTGGTTTATAGATGCAAATCAGAGAAGGGGACTTGTTCAAAGTCATATTACTAACCAGTTAATTATGGAATGGAAACCATATTTCTAGCTTCCAAGCTTAGATTCAGTATTAAAGAAAAAGAATAGTATAGCATACCAAGTAGGAATAAAGGGGTTGAGGATACTAGGACACGCTGTCTCCCAGGACATAATCCTCAACCTTCATTTGGATTGCAAGGAGCAATTCAGAAGCAGGCAGACCTGTGGTGTTGAGAAAGGTCTCTGCTGACCACGCAGAGGCAGGGGATCTGATCTCCGCAGGAAATGTCTCCAGTCTCCTGCCTTCCTCTCAGGCCTGTAACTTTACCCAAGTATTTCCCTTAGACTTTCAAGTCTTCCCTTCTAGGGATGCACTTTTCAAGTTTAACCTCTGAGGCACCAGGTCTGCTATTAGCATATTTCTTTCGAAGGCATTTTCAATGGATATTTCACCACACTTTGAATTCTCTGGAGGCAGGAATCGGGCTCACACATCTAACACAACAGTGGGACTGAATGTTTGTGGAGTAACTCTAGGTATTTAACAACAAAGAAGAAACTATTCTCGTTTCCATCAGCAACAGCTTGGAGTGTTATGCAAGCACTTTGACGCAGCTTTGTGAACTGCAGAATTAAATCTGCAACCACAAAAGAAAAGCTGATTTCTCATGGCCTTTTTGTAATTTCAAAAAGATTTTGGGAAGTCCTTAAATTGAATTTAACTGTTGAGCAGAGACTGAACTTAAAACCCTCATCTGTTTCAAGTCATCTGCTCCTTTCCATACATCGTAGACTCACAGGACCTGAACCCCAAGTGCTCTGGCTGTGGACACGGACTCTGTGTGAAAGGCCACGGATCCCCAGGGGCTGAGATTACTGCTGCATCACCACATTCCTTTTGTTTAAATTCACTCAGCTAAAAACCACCGAATGCTGTGGAATGTCCTACACAGAGTTGTGAGGTCCCAACCAAAGGATAAAGGTGGACAGAAAGAGAAGCCCCCACCCCAGGAACAGGATACTGTTATTTTATTCCTAGGAAAAACAGGAAGGCGGGAAGAAAAATACATATTTCTCAACAACAGTATGACCCAAATTTTCTACCTCAGAAGGACAGTGTAAATGGCATCTACCTCAAAGTCTTGTCACTTTCTTTATTAATTTGTGTTCTCGCAGTGGCTGTGCCAGTGATCTCCTGGCACAAGGGAAGCACTAATTGTGCATTCGTTCATCAGGGTGACTGTTAACAAGTCGCTGATGTTTGAGGGATGTTTAAGAGAGGAAGACTTGCCGACATCACAATCCAGTGAGGGGAAGGAGGGAAGAGACAGTGGTGCGTGTTCTTCGTACTGTTATTTAGGGACTCAGGGTCCTTTAGCAGTGTGACTCTGCCATGTGTTTGTCGTTCATTGTATGAGGCTGATAAGAGGACAGAGCTCACAGAGGACCATGCGAGAGGGTTAGGGCCTATCTCCAGCAACGCCTTAGCATCATCCCTGTCCACAGTCCACCGGCCAGGACTCAGTCATATGGTTTTAACCAACTTCGAGGAGGGTAGAAAGTATGGTCCAATTTTATGCCTGGAATAAAAAGAAAAGAGATTTCATGAGTGCGCAGCACACTCTGCCATATTTTAAAACGGTAGATAGCAATCACATAAATTCTACTTTTATTAAGGTACTTTAAATCTAATTATGAGTGTCAAAGAGTATACTCCACACTAATCTTCTGGCTTCTGAGGAAATTACTTGTAGGCGGTGGTCCATTAACCTTTACGCCACCTTCATGATCAATGCATATTCCGTAACTCACCATGTGACAGCTGGCAGTAGTTTCATAAATGTTTCTGCAGGACAAATTTTCTTTGCAGTACTAAAGTCATACATATTTTCAAGGCTATGATAAGTTTATCTGAGCGGGAGTCAGGATTCCATAATAGGATTTCTAAATTATCTCATTCCTTCACCGTTGACTATTACACCATCAAGCAGAATTATTAGTCAGTATGTCATGTCCTAATGTAAATAAAATTTGAGATAGCAAAGATTAGTCACACAAAACAATGCCTTCAAGTTTCTATTTCTTTTTTACTTTAAAAATTATTTTAGCTTATTAGTACATGTGTTTAGTACATATGTTTGCATTTCTTGTGGGAAGTTGGTACACGTACAGAACACAGATTAGTTCCATGTTTAAATCCCCTTTCCCTCCGGCCCTCTCTCCTCCACCCTCCCTTGATCCTGTTCCTTTGTTTGATACATGTTTGCAGTGCATGATGTTTACATTTCCCGTGTGGATCTGGTACATGTGCAAACACAGCCTAGTTCCAAAGCTAAGTTGGAAGCATGTTATGGTTTATATCTGGGTGTCTCCCTCATAGACTCATGTTCTCACAGGCTTTTGAAGTGTGATCGAATCATGGGGGCACTGTAGCTCATTGCAATGGTAGGAGGTGTGACCTGGCTGGAAGAGGCGGGTCACTGGGGAGATGATTTTGTGGGGTCTATCTTCCTACTGTGCTTTTCTTTTCTTGTTCAACTGCTTGGCTCCCGTGATGTGAGCAGTTTTCCTCCGCCAGACCCTTCTACCATGCCTTCCTGCCCTGAAGCCAGCTATGAATGGAAAAACACGAGTCCAAAGAAATTTCTCCTCCTTTAAGCTGTGGGTGTTGGATATTGTGTTCCAGTGAGAAGAAGAGCGGCCAAGACAAGGCACCTGTTAGAAATAAGACCCCCCCATGGGTGGATGTGGGAGGAACAAAGAGGAATAGGTCCAAATCCGGAATGCTGGGCAGGAAGCAAGGAAGACATGGCTAGGAGCCTTATCGGTATGGGAGGAGCTTCAGTGAATCAGGGCCCTTGGAATGGAAAGAAGGAAGAGTATTTTCAGAAGCAGAATCCTTAGGGACCATCTTGAGGAAAGTACCATACGCGTTCCAAATGGATTGATTGGAAATCATTAAAGATTGGCTGGCTAAGGTCTAGTGAGTCCTCTAATCAGCCTTGAATTGGGTTCTCTTGGCTGATTAGGCATCTAAAATCTATAGGCACTGTTGTAGGTCGTGTCTTAATCAAGCCACCTCCAAATTTTCTTGGAGTTTCTTTAACAAAGACATGCCACAAGCTGGATTAAAGAGCAGTAACTCTGCTGATAACTAAGAATCCAGGCTACCATCTCTTCCTATGTGAGTTGTTGTTCCCAGGGAAGTCAGGATTTCATTTTCTAATGAGATACAGAATTCTGTTCTAAGGGCATTTTTGTTCTAAGTGCTGTATGATGTACTATGTCACTGAATTACTGTGGTGAGTGTGGCCTGCACATTCCCATGGGGTTAATCATAACAGCATGTGGCAGAAGTCCTTACTGAATATATAATCTAATGCCACTAATGTAATGGTGTCAGGTGCATAAAATACTCCAGGTATTTGTTGTTGTTGTTTTCATTTGGAATACATTACTTCATTGGGAGTTTCAAAAGGTGTCAAATGTTGAGACAGGAAAGAGTTTTCCCTTTGCCATAAACCCCTTAGGACTTCATGCAAATAAAAGCCCCTCTAGTAGCAGCCTGTATGAGAAAGAGCTCGTCTACACCTGTGTCTTGTGCTCTGACCGGATTCAGGTAGGAGGGGCAGAGAAGGGTAAAAGGATTCTAAGGATGGAGTTGAGATTGGTAACAAAGCAAGAAGAAAGGAGGAGAAGATAATAGACTTTAAGCGCAGAGAGGAATGAGTAGCACAGAAAAAGACTTTGAGAGAAAGGGCTCAGTGTCTTCTATTCACTTAAAACTGATTTTTGAAAATGTCATACAGCTAGGCATGTGCTTGTAGTCCAGACTGCTTGGCTGGCTAAGGTAGGAAGATAATTTAAGGCCAACAGTTTGGGGTGAGCTGGGGTAACATAGTGACATCAAGTCTAAGGAAAAGGAAGAGTCGTAACATAAACATGAAGAAGAGAGGTTCAAGTCAGAAGAGAGGTTTCTTACCAAACACCTTCCGATAGCTCCCCAAATAGACACCATCCTCACCAGTGGACAACTTGTATAACCTTTCAGTCTGTTTCTTCATTTATAAAATGGGGCGATCAGCAGTGTATATTTAGTAGAATTACTGTGAGGTTTATGAGAGATGGTAGATGTGAAGCAGTTGGCATAGAACCTGAGAATGTTTCTGTCTTGTTTAGGAATGATGATATGATGCTTATGAAGATGGTAAAAGATGTCAAAGTGGATGGCACAAGAATCAAGCCAATGAAATACATTTAGGTTAATCAGATTTTAAAAATCACTGGGGCATTTCCAAGTCCATGGAAGAGCTACAGGTTATTTGTAGATTGTCTGCCTCCTTCCATTCCTACAATGTTTGTACTCATGGACGAAAGAATAAATTAAAGCTGGGGAAAATTCTAGCACCTGCATTTGTGGGATACACAGTTAAAATGTCGAAGGGGACATTAAATGCTCTTATGAGGAACTGTATGTAAACATCGAAGACAGGCGCGTGTCATCCTGTTCTTTAGGACTTCTCAGTAGTTGAGAGTCTATTATCTGCATATTTAACTTAAACACCCTCTCAGTCTGGTTCTGGTCTGTCTGGCAATGCACAACAGCTGGAGCTCTATAAAATAACCCAGGACCCATAAGGTTGGAAGATAGGAGTAACATCCATGCCGTAACCTAGCAGAGCTAAACCAGGCTTAACACAGTTTCCTAAAGGTGAGCCTAAGGTCGTGCATCATCTGCCTTCAATCAGGGATGTTTGTGGGGAAAATGAGAAGCACGTCTTGCCACAATGCAGTACAGCTGTCTGAAGAACCTCCAGGGAAGAGACTCCAGAGGCAGTAATGCAAAGCAGGCAGAGTTCAAGGTGACGCATGTGGCTGCTCTGGATTGGCCCATTCTGACATCAAAATAGTGGAAACTCCATAGTGAAACTTAGTAGTCTGACAGCCTCTTTGGGACTCAGTTGAAGTTTGGTTCATGATAGAGCTGACTGTGAATCTATACCATTATGGACCCATAATGGGACCTACTCTTATGTTGGTCCTGACTCTTCTTTTCCAGCCTTTGACACCTCTATGGTTCTCCATTAGAAGCGCAGAGTCCCTCGAAGAGGGACCACATAGTAGGGATTCTCCCCTTAAAGCGAAGGAGAGCTACATCAAACCCCAGGCTAGCGTCTAATTCACAATGCCTGTAGCACAAGGATCTCTCTCCAGGTGTTATATACTGCAGTCATTTTTTTTTTTTTTTTTTTTTTGGATAATCCATTCGGTGGCAATCCTCCCATAAATAAACAAACAAAATAAGAGTACATATGTCCTGACTCATGTGTTCTAACAGGTGGATATTTTTCATTTCATTGGTCTTGAATCCTTCATTCTTTATGCTTTATTTATATAGTTTGCTGAGGGCCCTTACACGTATGCTTCGGATCTGGGAAATAGCGATCACTCTGATATCTTATTTCCCCACTGCCTTAAACAGTGCTGACATCATAGGTAAATGACAGATGCTTTATGAGCAAATGAATGAATACAGCCTGAAAAAAAAGTATCTTTTGCTTACAAAGATTTTTATTTCAGATCCTAAACCAGGGGCTTCACTTCACCAATCTGCTTATGCACAGCTGTATGCAATACCCTTGCTTTTCCTCATGCCATCTGCCGGCTAAGTCATCCCCTGGAGGCCAAAAAACACAGAACAAAAGAAGCATTAGGAAAAGGGGGAAGGAGGTGTGGAAACTGGACAGGAAGAGGTGTTTAAGGGACATGGGGTACATTAGCAGATGTCACAGAGATTTATTTCTTTCTCTATGGGGATTTACTCTAGTGACCAAACTCCGCTTTGGGGATTTTTTTCCAAAGAGCACGTAGAGCATTCATCATGTGCTATGCAGGTTGTTTTGTGGGCACAACTTCCCTTCTCTTCAGATTTTGGATTTAGGTTTTACACTTGAGGTTATTTTTTTCTTTATTATTATTTTAAAAGTAAAAGAACAAAGACATATTAACAAACAGACACAAAGTAGCATAAGAATAATACAATCAAAACTGATCTACAGACAAGGTGACAGGGAATCAACAATGGTTGTTGCTTTACAAATTGATAACCTCGAAGTGGATATTCAGGAACAAAGATACAGACATGCAAAATTACACTTGAGGTATTTAAAGGAGTAATACTTTCAAGCTTTGGGGAGAGAAAAAGTACAAAGCCAAGGGTAGAAGAGGGAGTTGTCAAAATAAATTTTCTAAGTGCCTTTTTCAAAAGCATTCTTTATCTTATTCTGCACTCCTGGAGCAACCACATTAAGGAGGTGTAAGAAGCAAAGGCCTCAGACCCTTTA
Organism: Dinomys branickii; assembly: GCA_004027595.1. Taxonomy (NCBI): domain Eukaryota; kingdom Metazoa; phylum Chordata; class Mammalia; order Rodentia; family Dinomyidae; genus Dinomys; species Dinomys branickii. Next base: position 23,490 of record PVLD010019319.1, read on the forward strand.
AGTGGTGAGGAAATGCAGGCGATCTGAGCTGGCTTGGTGTGTTAGGCTACATTTTGGAGCTCATATCTAGGCAACAGGTCCTGAGTGTCCCTGAGGGATCATCCTCAGGGTTAAAGATTTGAATTTGGACACTCACTAGATTCTCACCAATTAATTCCAAATCACTGCTTCCTTCCCAATCAGAAATGTACATTTTCTCCAAAATTGTTTTTGAAGATGGACAGTGATGGGAAGGGGTTAAAGCATGTCTTTTTAATTTTATTTTTGTATTTTATAGTCATCTATGCCATAAAAGACTTTTATAATACTTTTGTTTGTGTGTAATAAAAAGAGATATAGGTGCCAGGAATGTAGCTCAGTGACACAGCACCTACTTGGCAAGTGCAAGGCCATGAGTTCGATTCCTGGTACCAAAAATATAAACAAAAAACAACAAAAGAATTATAGGATACCAATATCATTAACTGTAAAGTGGTAGACTGCAAGGTACAGAGATGTCTTTAGGAGAGTGATTCTCCAGAGTCATCATCATTTAACACTATTAAAATTGGTGAATCAGTATGCAAGTGTTATGGAGACTTCATCAAGGAATGCCAAAAATCTGATTCTAGTCTTCAATAAAAAGTATGTTTATTTTAATTAGATCAGGCTACCTGCTGTAACAGACAAACCCCACAATTTCAGTGGCTTTCACAAGAAACATTTGTTCCTTTTTGTGTAATGAATAGTTCATTGTGGCTTTTACTGGTTAAGAGCCAAAGGGTGGAGAGTGTGTTTGCCCCACTGTTATTTACAGAGCAAGGCTCGGTGGCTTGGCCATCTTGAGTGCAGGCCTTCCAAGGACATCCTGGAAACCAATATAAGCCAATGGAGGAGAAAAGAAAGGGTACAGAAGGCATATCTTCTGACATACCTGCTCTTCACCTCTTCCTCTGACAAGGGCTCACACAGTGCTCACCCAGTGGGCATGGAACTGTGAATACAGCCACAGTCCAGGAACCCACCTCCTGGCCCAAACTCTTCACTCTGCAAGTGGGAGCTTGAACCCCCTTGGGGATAGTTAGGCAACTCTGTCATGAGGAGAGTTGGGAAAAATGTGGAAATAGAGGAAGCAATGAAGTTGAGTTTATAAAGTCATTTCTGAGTTCTGACTCTGCCACCTATTAGCTGAATGATTTAGTCTCTTTGATCAACAGTTTCTTCATCTACAAAGTCAAGTTCAAAATAACAGCTTACAGGGTTGCAGGGAGGACTAAATATAACACTAAATATGAGCTTCTTTGTAAACAAGGGAAGGGTGACCCGTGCTCCTGCTGCTGTGGATAAGCAGAGTTGCTGTTTTCTTTCCCCTCTAATTGGATTTACTATATATTTTTTCAGACTTACTCTTCAAGTCTAATTCATGAACAGAGAAAAAATATTTCTGAAGCTTACATTGTATTTCTTAATAATTATATGAGAAAAGGATAGTGTGCTTTTAAAAGTACAATTTTGGAACTGGGGGTTTAGGGTAATGGAAAGAAAGCCTGGTTTCTAACTGCAGCTCTGACATCGGCCAGCTGACTCACCGCGATCTTGTCGCTTCATCTGTCTGGGCTCTAATTTCCTCAGAGGCAGAAAGAGCATGGTTAGCTAAGTGATCCTTTCCCGATCACGAATGAGATATTACAAGGAGGAAACTCATCTGAATGACTCATCCACATTATAGGATTAGCATCATGAGAAGATCATTGAAGAAATAACACACAACTGATATAAATTCAGCGTAACATTTTCACAATTGGAGATAAACGGATTCATTTTCCAACCTCTAAAGAGAATGATTTAATTACTACACTTACATAGATCAAGTATTTTAAAAAATGTTGCATTATTTGTCTCCAAATTCTCTTCCTGGTCTTGCTTTTATGCTTTTCTTCTTGGAGTCAAATAATCTATAAATTATTGATATGACCGAGCAGGCATTATTTCATTGGCAAATGAACATTAGACTTTGACAAAGAATTCCCCCTTTATAAACTTAATATAAAGATTTGCAGTGAAAGATGTTGGCCAGACAGACATGTGACCAAACTGAGTTCTGTGTGAAGAAACAGGCAGTCGTATATATTTGGTTTCTTCTCTAGACACTGATGTATAGGCAAAGCTTTGGGATCAGAGTTTAAGTAATAATCCAGGGCAGCTTCTTGATACTAGGAAACTGAAGACATAGTTGAAAAGGATTGTAAAATATGGCAGCAACTGATAATTACTAAGGGTAGTTTATTTCAGTATCAGCTTTTTAAACTGTTAACTATGAACAACTATTTAAAACATGTATTATTCGTAAAATATATAATTGTTCTTATTAAACTAGCAGTAAAGCCATGGCTTAGTTTCCCGGACTCCCTGATCCTCAGTTTCTTGATTTGTGAAATTGGAATTTTTTTTGAAGTTGCACAGCTATACAAATTAGAGACAGTGTATATAAAATGCCTGGCACAGGGTCCAGTACATGGGAGAAGATCAGTAAATGACACCTATTAGCTATGTGTTTTATACAATTAATGATGTTCTACTTCGTGTTTTCTGTATCATACTAAATCATGATGGTTAAAAAGAGAATTAAGAAATGCTCCATTTGTATGGAGTGCACATACACACTAGCTGGAGAGACAGGGAAGGCTAGTAACAGCACAAGCTGACATTGCAAGTGTCAAATCACTGTTGGCAATGATGCCCCTGCTTTAGAGATCGCCAGTGTGGTTGGAAGAAGCTTTAAGGTACATATTTAAATAAATCCCAAACTGCATTTATAAGTGATTCTTTCGGAAAATTTTGCTGATGTTTTGTATTGTGCACTCTGATAATAATGAGGGAGTAAATGCTTTCATTTTACAGTGTCAGAATTGAGATGAGTGATGTCTGATATTTTTGTGAGGTTGTGCGTGAGAAGCATTGCACAGGGAGAACAGAATTCAGAGGTATGGACCCTTGTGCTCGTGTTCATCTCTCTGTGTCCCATTGGTGTTCAACAGAATAAGATTCACTTGCGCACTGAATCTTATTTTTACGTCTCTTAAAGTTCAATACATTTATTCTAAAAAGATTGATAGCTGAAATGAACATTGGAAATTGTCCCTTGCTTTCATCTCCTTGAAATTATGCCAGCAGAGGCCTCCAGCATGCTCAACTCCAGCTTACCTTCTCTAAAGTTTCCCCTTCCCTCGATGATGGTAGTCATGGAATCATCACTGAACACACAGATGACTCCAGAAATGTCTGCACTTCAAAGTGAATCTTTTATTCACCTGAGTGTTTAACTGTGTCAATGCGCCTTCATTATCAGATTTAATTGAATAATTCAACAAGGAAATGTGCCCACTGCACACATTATACAGATGTGTTTGCCAAAGTTATCTTGGCTTACAGGAGAAAACAATCTTCTGATGTCCTGAGTTATTTAGAAAGGCCATCACAGATGTCAACATAATACAGAGGAGATAAATACCTGTGATAATATGTAACTATCAAATTCATCCCTAGCATTCTTCTAGCACATTGTTAGAATACCACTCTTTTGTTGCAGTTGTAAAAGTGAACAGTACTGGTCATGAGGAAGAGTGCTTACTCTCCTACATGATGGTCTATTATTCTTGGCCACTATAAAGCTCTTGGCCACCGTAAAGCTTATCAAGTGTGGCTACACTCTACGGGAAGGTAAAAGGCTTTGTATGTGTGAAGGACTAGCTATGTTCCTGACCTACTGAGAGAAAACACCTGAAACCTCACCTAGTGGGGAAATGCAGGTCAAAGTGCTGTGACTGTGTGTGTCCCTTTCAACTTCAAATGTTGGAGTTTGCATCTCACAGGGATGGTAACGAGGTGGAGCCTTTGAGGAAGTGAGAAAATCATGTGACCCAGGCCTTTGTGATTGGGATAACTGCCTTTATGAAAAGATTTCAGAGTCCTTCCATCTCTTCTGTGGTGTAAGAACACAGTGTTCATCTCCTTTTTTTTTTTTTAAGGGTTTTTTTTTATTTATTCTTTTTAAATCTAATTTTAAAGACAAAAGAATGGAGACATGTGAACCAGAATAAGCCATAAACAATACCGAAAATACAAAATTATACAGAATATAGTAGGGAATTAGCACTGAATGTTGTATTACATAATGTTATCTTCATATTAGTTAACACAAAAACATTAAAGGAAATACCAAATTATAGAGAAGATAGTAGGGAATTTGCACTGGATGCTGTATGATATAAAGTTATCTTCACTTCTGTTAATACAAAAACGATTGAGAAAATACAGAATTATAGAGAACATAGAAGGGAATTAGCTCTGGATGCTGTCCTACATAATGTTACCTTCACCTTTGTTACTCAGTTACACAGATGATGGCCCATTTGATCATTCAATTTTACTCCTCCCTCATCTCCATTGTCCTACCACTCAATCAGTCATCTTCCCTGTGATAATAACTGTACTCCTGGACTTATCTATACCCCTGGACTCTTGCCTTGGGAAGAGATATAGCTGCCTCGGACTATACTATAACATACATGGGTGTATACAAACTTCCATGGTCAGAGGTGGAAAAGTACATATGCTCACAGCGGACCACCCAGCTGCACCCTGTCGTCATGCTATGGGTGGGGGCGGGTCCAGTCTGTGAGGTGCCCACAGCAGGGTTCTCAGTGGAGCAGCCGCAAGGCCCACAGTGGAGCAGCCGCGGGGCCCACAGTGGAGCAGCTGCGGGGCCCACAGCGGAGCAGCCAAGGGGCCCACAGCAGAGCAGCCAAGGGGCCCACTGTGGAGCAGCCGTGGAGCCCACAGTGTTCATCTCCTTTATGCCCTTTCTACTACATGGGATTACAGGAAGAGGCCCCCTCTTAAAGTAGAAAGGGAGTCTTCAGCAGACATTCAGTCTGCTCATGGCTTGATATTGGACCTCTCAGACTTAGGAAAAAAATACCTTTCTTTACGAGTTATTTAATCTGTGGACAGAGACTCTGATACAAGTTTATTTCCATCAGATTCACCCAAACATTGCAAACACTGTCTAGTACAAACTATTTTTCTTCACTGCAGGGGCTTGATCAAGCTGGAAAATTAGATACATAATTTGAATAAAAAGTATTATGAACCATACGAAATGAAGAACATGCAAGAGTAAGTTTTACAAGATTCTGTATTAGTCAGCTTTTTCTGAAATAATGGTGTACAACAAACAACCACCAAATTTCAGTTAACTTATGTAAACAAACATTTATTTTTTGTTAAATGTCTGTGGATTGGATGGCTCAGCTGCACTTGACTGGGCTAAGTCTGAGTAGGCTTGGCACATGCTTGTATATCTCTTTATTCTGAGACACAGATGGAAGAAGCTGCACTTCCAGAAGAAGGTGGAATAATGTCTCTTCATTATGGAGTTCAAGAGGACAAAGTGAAGTACACATGTACAAAGCCTCTTTTCTTAGTTACGTTTCTTTCATTACTGAGACAAAATACCTGACATCCAAGGTTAAAAGAAAAAAGATTTACTTAATTCACACTTTGTGGAGGTTTCAGTCCATAATCAGCTGGCTCCAAAGGAGGGTGGCACATGGCAGAGGCCAGCAGTTCATGGCTGTGGAAGACAGCAAAAGCAGCAAGAGGGAGAGGGAAGAAAAGACAAGTCTCCTTCTGTCCCCTCTGTGATGTCCAGTCTTCCTGGATTAAGGCGGTGCCAGTGCCATAAGGGGCTGGTCCAGCAGTCATCCATCCTTAATCCCGGCACCCCTAATCCCAGCATTATACCATGGATCAATCACACCCTCTAGATTCAGCCATCTCCAAAAACCCTATGACCACATGGAGCCTTAGGGGGATGTCTAGACACAAAATAATAATATTCTGTCCCTGGCCCCAGAAAGACTCATGCAAAAGGCATTTAGTCTGTCTCCAAGAGTCATCCCTTTATGCAAAAGGCATTAAAACCATCTCTAAGAATTGCAAAAATCCAAACAGTTTCAGCATTACTGAAAAATCCAAAATCCCAAGTCTTATCTGAGATTTAAGGAGAACTCTTAGCTGCAAGCCCCTGTATAAATGAAAAGAAATTTAAATGGTTCCAACATTTAATAGCACAAGATACACATTTTCTTTCAAAAAGTTAACTTCTGTCAGATTAATTAGTCCACCACCCTTACTCTCAGTCTCAGGCAAAGTATCTGGATACAAGAAAAATGCAGAAAAACTTTCTACCAAGGCATAACATGCACTGTCTGGAGTCCAATAGTCAATGCAGTCATTCTTCTCAGCAGAAACATCTTGAGTTTGGTCCTAAATGGTAGGATTTCTATCAGCCTTCTGGTTTTCTGAAATCTGACCAGACTCTCCCATATAGGACAGCCTAAAGTGTTCCAGCTCTACTTTTTCAGCCAGAATCTCTGAACCTTTCCTAATCTTCTTACAAGCCATTATCAAAGGCTTCTGTAAAACATGGTTAGGTATAGTCACAGCAACAACCCCATTCCTGGTACCAAATTCTGGCTTAGTTATTTTTGTCTTGTTTCTGAGACAAAGTACCTGACACCCATGGTTAAAGGAGGAAATGTTTACCTAATTTACACTTTGCGGAGGTTTCAGTCCATAATTGGCTGGCTCCAAAGCAGGGTGGCACACAGCAGAGGGGCAACACTAATGGTTGTGGAAGACAGCAAAAGCAACATGGGCAAAAAGAGAAAACAAACTTCTTTCTGTCCCCTCTATTGTATCCAGTCTACCTGAGTTAGGGCAATGCCAATCCCATTAGTGGTCTGATCCAGTAAGCATCTACCCGTAATCTCAGTACCCTTAATACCAGCATGGCACCATAAGTCAATCACATACTCTAGATTCAGCTACCTCCAAAAAACCCTGTGATGGCATGAGGCTTTGGGGGAACATCTAGACACAAACCATAACACCTTTATTGAGTCTACTTCACATATCTCTGACATCCCATTGACCAAAGCAAGTCACCTAGCCAAACTGGAAGTCAGTGACTTTGGGAAATACCTCTCCTAAATATATCTGGGTAAGGACACAAGAAAGAACGATGAAAAATATTATAATTTAACACAACTGGTGACCAAATGCAGCTGCATGAAGTTTAGACTAATTGGATCAGCAAGAAATTCAATTAATCAGAATGAGATATTTAAAAGTATAAGTCAAAACACTACTAATTCCCTTAAAATTATTACAGCATGTGGTTTCCCTTTAGTAAATCAATGGGTATCAGTACTTCAAGGTGAAAGTGTATGTCTTCTGGAACAATAATTTCACTGCTCTGCTTTAACTGAAACATTTTGGGCCTTTAGAGATATGATATTAGAAAGTCAGTCTTTGGTGGGAGTGAAAATTTGTTTCTAGATTCTAAAATCCTTTCTTTCATACCAAAAACTTAGAAATCTAAATGTCATTTTACTATAAAACATAAAAAGAACTTAGAATAAGGAAAATAATAATAGTTCACATAGAAATGTGGGAAGATCCATAGCTCAGCTAAATCCCAAGGAAAACTAGAAAAGATAGCATAATGGGTAAGGGTCTTAGAGAAAGTTGAAGCCCTAGTCTCTGACAGCAAAGCTAGTGAGGAACAGGATGCAGGGTTTAGACATGTCAGGGATCGTATGGAATAGGGTTTCATCTGAGAAATATAAGCATTTTCCAAGGTAGGTTTGCTTGATATTATTTGTGTGTGTGGTGTGTGTGTGTTTAATTTGTATTGTTTAAAAACTGTCCAGTGAGCAGCATTTTACATTACAGAACATAATGGAAAGAGTGTAATCATTGTCCCCTTTCTCTGTTCAGTGTTGGGGGAGAATGGTTCTCAAGCTTAATTCTTACATAAAGAAAATCCATATCTGGCACTATAGATAAAAATGAAAAAAAAAAAAAAAGACTTCTTTTCTCCATGGTTTTTTATTACCATTTAAGCCTGTATTCTACGATTTGGTTTACATTTTAAGACAAAATTTTCCTTACCTAATTTACAGATGACTTCGAGATGATAAAATGTTCTTTATATCAGAATAAATACAAGGCTCCAGAGAGAAAATGTTTCATTCCCATAACATTTTAATCCTTGAGGCTAATCTAATGCAACTGGATTTCCAACAATGTGAAAACAAAGCAAGCACTGCTGAGAGCCCCAAGGAGCCCCAGATTGTCAGAGGGGAAATTCCTTTCTTTTCTTGAGGATCAGTCATCCTGAAATAGCTGTTCCAAAATACTAGTAGCTGTGAAATAATCATTTAACTGAAATGGTGCTTCTTTATGCTAGAGTATGTTTACTTTCTCCTTGAAGCCTAAGCTATCTAGCTATAAATCACATCAAAGAGAAATCAGGGCAGTAGCTAAATATTCTGATTGAAAAATTCTTCAAAAGCCTACATTATATAATAATGTTGGAATTTGTCTGTTATGTGCATGCAATATCTTGTTGGCTTTAAGTAAGCTCTATTTCCTTTTCTTCATCTGCTTGTTTTATTGACTTTGTATGTTAAAAATAGTAACATAAAAATAATCTTACCCAAAACCACATGTGTAATTTTAAAAAATCATAGCACTTATTCATTTTTCATTAAATTTCATTTACAATGTACTCAAGTAATTTTTCAAGTGTGTAAAATTAGAAAATATAGATAAATAGAAAGAAAAAAGAAAACAAAATATTAAAAACAATCAACTAAAGCTAGCTACAGTGGATTTTGCTTTATATTCACTCAGACACTTTCTTATTTGTGTGAATATAGGTCAGAGATATTTAAAAGGTATCTTCTTATACACACCTGCATTTTACATCTGGACTTTTTCTTTTTAAACTTGATAAAATATGAACATTCTTCTAAGTTAGTACATATATATCAGATTTAGTTGTCCCATTTTATCTTTGATTCCTTAGATCATAATTTTTTTCCTTCATCTCAAACTATTTTCTAATTTTCCATGCAATTTTTCCTTTGAAACATTTGTTGTTTGAGTTTATTTCTACATATTTTTGTGAAATTTCATTTTCTTTCTGTTACTGATTTTATTCCATTCTGGTCTGAGAAGATATCTGAGACAAACTTAATCTTTTAAAATTTATTTAACCTCATTTTGCAGCCTAACATGCAGCCTATATAGAGAATGTTGCTTATGCACTTGCAAAAAAATGTGTGTTTGCTGTTGTCATGTGGAATGTTCTGTATATGCCTAGTCGATCTGGAGTTATGTTCATACTCCTCTAGCCCTGGTTCTAGTTTTAGTTCTTTACTGATCTTCTGACTAGTTGTTTTGATTATTATTAAAAGTAGGGTATTGAAGTCTGTAACTGTTAACATAGAATTGCCAATTTCTCCCTTCTGTTCAGCCATGTTTTGCTTTTTTTTATCTTGCAGCTCTGTTGTTTGGGGTGTATATGTTTATAATTTTTGTGTCTTTTTGTTGTGTTGATGCTTTGCTCATGTTCTTTGTCTTATAACAATTTTTGATATGCAGTCTTTTTTAATCTGTTTTGAGTAAACCCAGCTTGCTTTTGGTTACTATCTGCATGAAATATATATTTTTTACATCCTTTTATTTTTAGCCTATTTGTGTCTTTGCATATGAAATGAGTTTCTGATAGACAGCACATAGTTGTATCATTAAGAAAAAAAAGCCACGTCTCCACAGAAAACCCTTATCTTTTAACTGGAGAGCTTTTTCTATCTACATTAAAAATAATTGGTGATGTTGAAGGGCTCCGTTTTTCTGTTTATCTTCTACAAGTTATATATCATTTTTTGTCCCTCAATTCCCCCATTACCACCTGCTTTTGTGTTTAGTTGACCTTTTTGTAGTGCGCTCTTTTGGTTCCCTTTTCATTTCCCTTTCTGTGTTTTAAAAAAAATTATTATCTTACTAATTATTCTAAGGATTATAAATACATTTTAACATTTACAGAAAATCTAGTTTGAATTAATATTAACTTAGTTTTATGGGTGTAAAACGCCCTGTTCCTATATACCTCTGTCCTTTTCCCTTTGTCTTGTCATTGTAACAAATTATATCTTTACACACTGTGTGTCCATCCACATAGGTTTATAATGATTTATATATTTTTCTTTCAAATTATGTGGAACAAAGAGGCTATGAAACAAAAAAATTACTACTGACATTTATCTATTCCTCTTCTGTTGCTGAGGTTCTTTCTTTGTGTGGTTTCAAGTTACTATCCAATTGCTTCTGTTTTAGTCTGAAAGACTCCTTTTAGGAGTATGGTAGGGTAAGTTTTAGAAGAGTTTGATTTTAATATGTTACGTGTGTAATTCTAAGTTTATTGTACTTGGAGTTTGCTGAGCTACTTGGATGTGTAGATTGATGTATTTCATCAAATTTCAGACATTTTCAGCCTTTAATTTTTAAAACATTCTTTCCAATCTTTTCCTGTCCTCTGGAACTGCCATTATAAATATACTGATAAGCTTGACGGTGCCCTGTCTTTCTGCTGCTGTTCACATTGGATACTTTAGGATGATCTATTTTCAAGTTTACTTGTTCTTTCTTCTGCTTGCTGTTGCATCAAACCACTGTGGTGGGGCAAAGTAAGTTGAAATGCCATCAAGCTCTCTTACCAGGTTTTGATAAGTATTACTTGACATTCATTTGGCTGTGGCAAATCCTTGATACTTTTTCATAGTTCTGACAAAGTTGATTCTATTTTTGGCAGCCTTTTCAGGGGTTTTGCTGAGGGTGCAGATTGTCATCTCCCAAATAAGTCAGGAGCAAATGATAAATATTATATATTTTCAAAAGTGCAATCTAAAACAATAAAACTTAAACTATAATAAACGTCACCTGTTGCAGGAGTACCAAGTGTCAGCGTGTGGAGATGATGGGGAGAAAGGAAGCTAAAGGGTATAAAACCTTAATTAAACAGGAGGAATACTTTTACCTTTGAGACGTAGTGCACAGCATGGTGAATATAGTAAAAAATGCATTTTACTTTTCAAAATCACTAAAAGTAAATTTTAGTTGTCCTCACCACAAACAAAGCATAAATATCTGAGGTGATACACAGGATATACAGAAAGACCTGAACTTACAAATATTTGTGTTGCAAACTTTCAAAGATATAAATGGATTTCATGTTAAGAACATCTGTAGATGCAAACAAATTGCAGCAGCACTGTACCACTATTTTAAGGCAACTATGAAAGTAAAAGATTATTTAGGGTTGTACTGTACTGTGCCACCACTTTAAGGTAGCTATAAAACTAATAAGTTTATTTAGAGTATTTGTGTGTGTGTATTTGGTTTTTAATGCTTTGCATTGTATATTTGCATCAAAGGTATATAAGACTTTGTTGCACTTACAAATAAATCTGACTTACCAATGTTCTCATTCTGGAATAGGGCTTGTTTGTAGATCAGGGACTTACTATGCTAATTATCTTGGTTTCATTATTCCACACTGAGTCATAAATGATAACATTACTTTGTACCCCATAAATATATAATACTGTACTTTTCCATTTAAAATTAAATAATAAGGGGTCATCTCCCATATCTTATTGTAACCTAAATTTATTTGACAAATATCACATTTGTAGATATTTATGGTCTTTTAAATTTGGAGGCCATTATAAACAAACACTATGGTGAACATCTTTTATGGCCAGGGTTTATATAGGATATTTTCTCAGCTTAATTCTTTTATAAGAAATTGCATTTTAGGAATTAAAAGGTATAAATTCGAGTTTTATTACATGGATGACAACCTTAACAAAGAACAAAAGGAAAAATTCAGAAGCTCAGTACCAGTATATCAGATGTAAAATCCTATGCCTGTCAGGACCAACAAATTAAAATAAATTCTATGTATTATTTAGTTGCACCTTGTTTGACCTTTTCCCTAAAATAGCCAGTTTTTAAACGAGTTGGTGTGCATCAGCCAGGTCTCTGGTGTTCCAGTGGACTATGTAGGCTGCCACGATAAGTGTTATAATGCAATAAAGATAACAAAGGGGATAGAAAATTCCTTTGACTATGTCCTTTAATTCCAAACAACTGCTATTCCAAAAGTGATTCTCAGCCATACAGAAATAAGCAGACTGAATGACCAGGTTTATTCTTCTATCCAGCATAAATAAGATGAGGCATTTTAAAAACAAAACTAGAACAAAGCTTAGGGTAAACTTTGTAAACAACTGCATTTCTGTATGATTTATGCTTGAAGTATTAATATAGTAGATCTATGGTAGGTATTCAATAAATCCCCTTTTCTCTCCTGGCCACCCCTCCTCTAAATCCTTCTAACCTAACTTCCTACTCCCTACGATAAACTTCATACTTAATTCTATCTATAAAGCAAACTAGGTTCCCAGTCGGATTCTATCCTAAAGTTAGCAACTCTAGTCACGTAATAGTCTTTTATTATATTGAAACTATTTATATTTTACCCTTCCCTTTTTGTCAAACACCAACATAATTTGGATTCAAAGACTCATTCCTATGGCTGAAGACACTTGACTGAATTTTGACACTTGGTATCCATCAGGTTCTTTGATTTTTCACATCATAGCATAGTATAGTTTACCTTTCAAATTCGTTTTAACAAGGCTGAGTTTCCTATTTATAAATAGGAAATGAACTTGGAAGCAAAATGTTTTCCTTCCAAGTGTTACATCGTAGTTCTAGTCAGAATTTCTTTAAAACCAATGGTAATTTTATTTATGGAGAGAGATTAGAGGGTCAGACAATATTAGCAGGGGAGAAACATTGAGCTATTGGCAATATAAAGGCCTTTTATAAACTCTCAAATGTCTTCTACCTTTGAAGTATTAATATAGTAGATCTATGGTAGGTATTCCACTTCAAAATGCTGTGAGCAAAAGTTATTTCAAGGTCAATGTTTAAATTACAGAAAAATGTTAATGTCTATCTAGGGTTGTTTTTGTTTGTAAATAAGAGTTAAAGCTGTCCCGTTATTTTTTCTTAAAGTGCAATGATGTGGAAACAAATTCTGAAATGGGAATAAGAAATGACTATCAGAGGATCCGGGGAAGTTGGCGACCAGGTGAGCAGCAAGGGAGCGAACCTCCTTAATAAACACCACCAGCTCGAGACAGACTTGGCGAGCGTGAATGCCGGGACCTCGGCTGGGAAGTTTAAACTGGGCGTATTTCTCTGAGATGCCGGGGGAGATGTGGTAGGGCGGACCAGGCTGCCGGGGCGAGACGTGGGAAAGCCCCAGATGCTGGGAGCC